>JAPQWV010002256.1:0-60373 GCA_027422505.1 Craterostigma plantagineum | reverse complement strand
TCCATAGTTATAATCAAATGCCTCCGAATTTGGCAAGCCTCAGTCCTGTAGGAAGCAATCCATCGCCTGCCTGACCTCATTTCTTTCTCATCAATGTTAAAACCCCGTCAAAGTCGCCCCAATTGGTACAAGTTCGCGAAAATTTAACCATGTAATCAACCAAGGAGTGGCTTTTCAGAATCATTTCTCTCCCCCCAAGCATAGCTATGTCAGTTCAAGTCCTGGATCCATGTCACCCTTTGCTGACAAGCCAGACATGCTCTCTGGTCCAGAATTTCTCTGGGGAAGTCCAAAAGTTAGCTCTGAGCAATGATTGCTTCATCATGGTCACCGTCATTAAATGTGCGCCAAAACCAACCTAGTGAGAGAGGCTTGTTTTCCATATGCCAGTAGACATGGACCATTTCTTGGCCAAAATCACCATGTTGGTTCGGCACCATCTGGGATTCAAATGGCGAGGCATGTTGGGTTTTACCCGGGATCAGTAGATATATCTTCTGTTAGAAATTCGACTTTTCGGGGTTACAGATTTTAATCGCAATAATGGAAGTCGTGCAATGAATATATCTTCGCCTGGTGGTATGAGTACAGGGCTTACATTTGGTGTAATTTTCACTGAAAGCAGTAGTTCGCCTAGTCCCAGAATGATGTCTATGTCACAAAATGTACCTATTTATTTCGGGAATGTACTTTTGGATCTGTTGGAAGTGAAGAATGATTGAACTTGGGGCGAATTAGAAGACGGATTACAGTTTACAGCTGGATGAAAAGAAGCAGTATCAACTTGATATGGAAAAGATTAGAAATGGCGAAGATAATAGGACTACTTTGATGATCAAGAATATCCCAAATAAGTAAGAACTTGGAATAAATCATTCTTTATAGAACTTGGTTCTCTGACACAATGGAATCGATATGCTTATGCATTTCCCTGTTATGTTTTAAAATTGAAGGTACACGTCAAAGATGCTCCTTCTAGCTATTGATGAAACTCACAAGGGAACCTATGATTTTCTCTACCTACCAATAGATTTTAAGGTAAAGCTTAACTTTTTCTTTTCCCTTTTATTTTCTGCCTATTGTAACTTGAAACTATGGCACTATTCCATTATTTTGTGTCTAGAACAAGTGCAATGTTGGATATGTTTCATCAACATGATCTCTCCTTCACATATTATTACATTCTACGAGGTTAGTTGCCATGCATGAAAAGTTACATAGATCTGTATAAATCAGTAGTTTCGATGTAGCAACTAACCTGTTGACACTTGTTTAAGGCATTTAACGGGAAGAAATGGGAAAACTTCAATAGCGAAAAAAGTCGTTTCATTGGCATATGCAAGAATCCAGGGAAAGTCCTCACTTGTCGCACACTTCCAAAATTCTAGTTTGATGAACGAAGACAAACGATGCCGCCCAATACTGTTCCGATCAAGCGGCCAAGATTCATCTGATTTGGTACTCATAGAATACACAATTTCCATGTTTTTTTTTAACGTTACACTTTTCATTCGATTTTCATATTTTCTTCTTTTTTTTTTTTTGCACATAGGAACATTTACCTTGTGGCAATCTTAACATATTCACTCTTCGGCCAGATGGATCTTACGTAGGAGATTCTTTGGACACTGAACCCGACTACATGCTATAGCGATGAGTTAAATCATCTAACTCTCTCTATAACAACGTACTGCTTGAGATTACAACCTTCTTTTGTCAATATCTTGAAAAGATGATCAAATTGTCGATATATAACCCATTCATCTACCATAGCCACTATCTGCTTTTTGGCTGGATACTCTATCTGCTCTTTTTGGCTGGATACTCTTTTATGTCGAAGCTTGCGACGAAGCAGTGGCAAAGATGTTCTCTTTCGGCTTTTATTGTGTGTACTTGATTATCTTTTGTATATTGAGTTGAATGAGAGAGAAATGTTTATATATGGGTTCAAGTATATTATGTAGCAGGAACAACTGTAGGTTTTGCATTAAGTATTGTAATGAACTATCCTGAGCTAATGTGCATGTAACTGAACTGTATAAGTATAATATGAACATCGTGGTAGTACATCTATTTTTCTACATGCTAACTACTGACTGAGCCGGTTTCGTGTTATAAGCATAGAATTGATAAAATTCATCTATGGTTCCTTGTTCGAAGCGGTTGGGGAAGCTTGTACGTTGGAGGTTTATCGGCGCCCTTTCTAGAATACTCCTCTCCCCTCCGAGCAGCTGCAGCGGCCCTAGCTGACCTTTCCTTAATGTCTTCGTCTTCTGTTATTACACCGATCCCATATCATCAATTTAATTCTTTCGGCAACAATATATAAATATATCTTGAAACATGATTTGATTCTCACCTGTACTTAGGCATCATTAGCTTTGCCCCAGAGATTGCTCCAAACGACTGAGTTTCATCAGAAGCTTTCTGCTTTGTCATCCTCCTTTTAGATTGTGCCTGAAACATAGTTGTTGGAGACTTAATGCATATCTACATATGTGCTTCATATACATATACGTATTCTATGGCTTGGCTTAGTTTCAAATCCTTACCAAGACTTTGCTCTGCCTCCTTTCCCATCGAGAGCTTGCCTGCAAGAATTTGAACCGCTAAGATGAGACAAAGGCATTGCCAGCACAGGATTGACATATATATATGGTCTTGCAAAATGTTACGAGTTACCAATGATGATCTTCTTACACATACGGAGATGCGATATGCATATGTATTATATGCTTCTGATCTTAATCAATTACCTTACTAAAGACGTCCACAGATGTCGGGCCCATCCCAGCAAGCATCAAGGCAACTGATAAGGGAGACATTGGTGAATAACATGACTGAATCAGCTTCACATACATCACATATGGATATTTTAGAAATGGTGGAGCGAGCTTACATTTACTCTTTCGACCCTCGCATTTCATCTTCCAGCAACGACAACTGAGCAGCGGAAGTCAATGAATGCAGTCGACCGGGCTGTAATAAAAAATAAGGCAAAATTGCAGTATTTCTCAGTGAATTGCAGTGATAATCAACAGCAAAAGTACGAATGACATAGAGAAAGAACCCTTTTTTTTTACCAGCATTCGATGGCTGCTTGTACTGAGTCGGTCTTTCCGACCTGCTTGCAAGCTCTGGCCCTTCCAAAGTCTTCCTCGATCTCAAATACATCGGGACAAACCATGGCACTTCTTACAACCTATAAGATTTATTACTACATACGTAAATCGAGGGAGAGAAAAAACGCATCGAAGAGATAAGCCGAAGTAAAAAGTCTCACCAATGCAGCTGAACTCGTCGACGAAATATGATCCCTTGGCGTGGAATCGTCGAAGAACGGATTCGTAGCTGTAGATGAGTATCCATGAATCTCGTCGTAACCCTTCGCTGGGCGGGATCGCTGAGAACCTAAAGGAGACGCAAGTACTCGATAAGATCGGGGAAGATCATTACGTCGCACGACAAAGACGATCGAAGACTCACCGCGTAAACCTCGTTGACGAAAGTGCAGAAATTCATCGTCTGTGGATCGCCACCGCAAACATCTGGGTGGCAAGATTTCATGCAATTGTAATAGGCTTTCTTTATCTCATCCTGCGTGGCATCTGGGAGCTGGCGATTTCCCAAAGAAAAGGGAAAATCAACAATTAGGGCTTTGTAGATCCCAAATAAAGAAAGGAAGGGAGAAATCAAATCCGAGATTATTACCAATCCGAGAACGGCGTAGTAATCATCAGCAGCGTCCTCAAATGATGTCGATGACTCCTCTGCAGCAACCCTCACTCGGCCCACACCCTTCATTCTTCGTCCTCCTCCGGTACTGAAGATAATCCCTTGTTCTTACCCAACGATGGAAATGAACTCCTCGGACATAAAACCCTCGCTGGGCTTTGTAAGTTCTTCAGCGTATCCGTAAAAACAGGCGGCAACAATTGAGCCATCGTGCACGCGCAAGAATCCCTTCAAAATCTAGCTTTTTTCTTTAATCTCCTTAGATTTTTCAGTAAGAATGAATAGCTTAGCTAGCTAGCGTTGTTGGCGACAATTATATGAGCACAGAGGATATATTATATATAGTTGGTTTTCTTGGAAGGAAGAAGATGCTCAGAGTGCACACATATATAATGGTATCGTATGATCCTGCGACGATGCACGTAATTCTTATGAGAAGGGAAGAGTTTTGAACGAGCTGGGAAATGGTTGTAAGTGCTGCCATGGCACAGCTCGCCTCGCCCATTTGTCTTGGACAAAGAATCTAGATTGGACCAAAATTGAATCTAGACGGAAAAAAAGCAGCAAGGTAAGGCACTTACGTGTCCTTTGTAGGGTGCGTGTGGAGGGTGCAGTTGAATTTCATTTTTTTTTCAAGCTTTACTTTACAATTTTAACTTTTACGACCAATTTCTGGTTGTATCGAAAAAATAGAAAGAGATACTAAATGAATTTAAATACATATGGCACTCGCCTGCCCATCCACATCCACTGTATTTTGGATTACACATCACGTAACACGTTGATCTGATCTCATATTACTTTGACTAATTACAAATTTGTTGTGATATAATATAGTTAAGATAGGGACTAGTTTTTGGATTAAATATGTTTCTCACCATTAACGTAGACATGTCAGTTTTATTAGTTTTTTTTTTTTCTATTTTAGAATATGGTTCTCTTGGACTTGGTGATTTTTCTGGCAACAACAATCTCTGTCTTCTTTCCTATGTTCAAATTTATTACATTTTTTTTTTTTATTTCATGTCCTTAACTACTTAACTTCGAGTACGACCATCTCCATACGAGTCACAGACTCGCCTTCTCAACCTCAGTTTCAGCACTGTTTCTGTATAACAATGTCCGATTACGTTCCTCAAGAACTACTGATCAAAATCCTCGTAAAGCTGCCGCCGAAGCCTCTGATACGATTCAGATGCGTCTCTAAGTCATGGAATTCACTAATCTCAAGCCATACTTCATCTCATTGCACACTCAGCAAACCGTTATGACCAGCACCAAAGACGGCGGCAGAACCATCGTTAGGTGCATTCCAAGGCTCAGAACAGCGAAGTCTATTCCGTCCACGCCGATGACGGCGACGAAGGCTTCAGCCGTCTCCGAGACATTATCGAATACCCTTTTCGCGACTACGTGCGGTTCTATTACAGAATCGTGGGTTCTGCAATGGCGTTTTCTGCTTGGCCGATGATTTATTCGGCCCCCTTCGTTCCGTCGTACTGTGGAATCCCACTATCAGGGAAAGGTGAAGCTTTCTTTGCCTCAGGCGACTTACAACCAAGATGCGCCGCAGTCTGCTCTTGCCCTAGGCTTCGGTTTTGACGCTATGAGCGATGATTACAAGGTTGTAAGAATGGCGTTTGCTCTGAACGAGGATGATCGCTACGTATCACCTATGGACGCAGAGGTTTATGCCTTGAGCACGGGCGAATGGCGTAAGATAAACCCAAATGGCAATCAGAATTGCGTGGTTGACTACTTCTGGTCACAGGTTTATCTCCATGGTAATGTTCATTGGATCGCTTACAGGTTGAATCAACCCATGGAGGAAGAGGAGGAAGAGCAAGGGGAATTCGAGAGCCTAATCATGGTGTTCGACGTTGCCCGTGAGTTGTTCGACGAAATGCTGCTACCAAATTCACTGAAAAAAGAGTTCCCATCAGAAATGAACGTCACTAGCATCGATCAATCGATTGCTGTCATCCATTACGGCTCTCGGGCGTGGTGCCAGAGTTTCTCCATATGGGTCATGACGAATTACGGCGATAAAGCATCGTGGAGCCAGCGATATAGTGTTAACAATCTCGACGGTGGAACAGGGATGGTTCTTGGGTCAGAGCGAAAGAAACGCTTGCTCGTTACATCGAAGAACGGAGGGCTGAAATCGTACGATCCTTTCACGGGCAAAGAATCAGATCTTGGGTTTTGGGAACGAAGAACTCGTTCTACGTTGGGCCTCACGTGGAGTCACTTGCTCTGCTTAATGAGGAACAGAGGCGCGAGAAATTACTGAGAATGGGATTGAAAACGATTGTGATGACGATGGTAATGATGAGATCGGTGACGAATACTCCATTGGAGATGTCGAAAAGAGCGAGTTTTGGATGCAAGCTAGTGTAAACGCAATACCTTGCGGCTTTGCTTGGTTGATCTTCCGACAATCATTTCGTCGTATTTCTTGTCTTTTTCGAATAAGATCGGTTTAGTCCAATGCAACATGCTTGAAAATAAATATGTTCAATCATTTTATTACTACTGGTAATCAATGAACATCATAATGTCGAAATAATCAGCATTAGGAAGTACAACAGAAGTTACCAAATCTAACGTACAAAACAGCAAAGACGTAGCTGCTCTTACCTTTGTCGTCTCAAGCCAGAACGACTATGCAAGTCGAGAAGCTGCTCAAGGGAGACCAAAGACCAAGAATCGTCGATCTGAGCAAACACACCTTCTGATTAAGAGAGTCAACGACTACGCTTATGTTCCCAAATCCATATATCTGATGCCCGTCGTGCGTTCTCCCAGGTTTAGGCTTGAAGAGCAAACCGTTCTGCTGAGCGTGTACTTCGATGACTTCTTTCAAGCTCATCTCAAGCCCACCGCCAGGTGGCACCATTGCTGGGCGGTCGTTGGGCTTGCTCGGCTGCTTTCTTCTGTGCCTCGAACTTCCTCAGCTCATTCACCCTTAGATAACTCATGTTCTCCTTCAGACCAGGTGGGGCCACCTCCAACCCTCGACGGCTTGGTTCATCATGTCCAAAGCGAGGTTGACTCTGTATCCTGACGTGCTCGTTCGCCTGAAGCTCGGGAGGGATTTCTTCCTTCCAGCCAAGATACCATTTCGTCACTTCCTCGAAGTTAGGGTTGTGACAAAGCCAATGGTACAACACTTCTTGCCACTTGTTGAAGAAAACGTCCATGATCTGAAGCATGTGGTGGATGGGGATGACGCTCGCCCATGTCATCACCCACTTGAACTGTGCGAGGTTCTGATTCGCGGGGTTTATCTGAAACTCGTTCATGACATCCCTGAGTTTAGGAACGATGTATCGAACCATGAGATGTTCCCAGTTGGCGGGATCGAATACGTTCTTCCATGGAGATAGTATGTAGTAAGCAGAAGGGTCGCTTGGATGCCAGGCATGAAGAACGCTCGCTAATCTTGTACGTATCGTGTGGTAGTGATTCTCCAACTTGTGCCTAGAATGGTAGCCATGGATGAATCCAAGTGTGAATAGGGATGGTTTCCCTACGTGGGTCCCAAGAATCGACGGCAGAAGATATCTTTGGAAGGATTACTGTATCTAGTATGGCCTGTAATACAAGGGGTGGCAAAAGTTCTTCCCAATACTCCACGAACTTAATCATTGGCTCGGGATCTCGTGCTTGCCAAGAGTTGGTTCCACAAATTCTCACGGCGGGGAATACAACTTCCATGAGAAGCTGAACGTAAGGAGATGAAGCAGCCGAGAGATTGAACGAGTCTTTGCCTTGTAATAATTTCCTCCACTTGCGAACGAGTTCCAACCCGTGGGTTGGATTCTGAAGTGGGTCCCATCCCTGGAAAGTTCTAATAAATAAAGGCAGAGCATAGGAACATGCTATGCAAGATAAGTTGCATAGAGTATAAACATCCGTAAATCTTGACTGCAGATCCAAAAATAGATTCGCAAGGGATTCAAGCGTTAGTGTCCCCATGGAATTCTTTTCCTCTATCTGGTCGAGTACATTAACCACCTCTTCCATTTCAGTAAGCTGTCGCTTCTGTTCATCGGCATCTTCTCGCAGCTTCTCCTTTTCCTTTTGTAATGCAACCACGGTCTCTCTCTCATTTCTCAAGTCTCTATCCAATTTCTGTATGTCAAGTTCTGCCATATCCACTATCAACCTGATATTGTGTTGAAGTTCAGGCATAGCCACGTCTTCTTCTCTGGCTTTCTCCTCTGCATTCAAGTTCTCTAAATTAGTCAAAACTCGGACCTTGTGGTCCTCTCATGTCAAAAACCTCTGTACAACTTCGATGCCTTGTTCTTGCTTCTTGGCCAGCAATTCTTCTGCTGTTATGTAAGACTTATTCTTCTTCTTCGCTGCTTGCTTCAACCAAACCTTCTCCTTAGACCGAACACTCACAGCAGCTTCGCCGGTAAGTGGCAGTGGTTTTTCCACAGATTCCTCCTTTAATGCTGACCGAGAAGTCTCTTTATAGTCGTTGAAACCCATCCCCATATTCTTCGGACGCAGCTTGGCTTCGATCGGCGCAACAATTCCCTGTTCGTTCTTACCAAGACCACCACCTTTGTAGCCCATCTTCTCAAGTAACTTCAACCCAATACCTTTCGTATGCTTTTCAAAAGAGCCAACGCCAGAGGGATTCGACTCTTTCTTAACACCTTGGGATGACTTCTTCGCCATGCAGCCTTCTCCTTTTCTTTTCGCCGCACAGCACCCTCCTTAATCTTCTTTCCCAAGCTGTCGGTAAGAAGTCGTCTTCATCTCCGTATTTGTCGTCATTCCTCGAAGAGGCATAGCCTAATCCACTGCCTAAACCTCCATTCTTAGCCTCTTCTTCCTCCATCGCCTCAACGCTCTCCTCCCTAGCACTACGATCATCCTCTTGGCTGGGCATAAAAGAGCCAGTCGAAACGAAACTCACAGGCTTTGTGTAGTCGGCCTTTTTGCCCAACAAATCTTTTTTGCGCCTCTTCGATCCCAAACCCAGTCCTTCCTCGGCGTCGGAGTCGCTGTCAGCAAACACGCCATAAAGAACATCGTCTTTCGTCTGAGTACGTTTTGCTCTGCGTCTGCCGTAAAACTCACCACCAATCCACTGCCCATCATCATAATCTTTATCCATGTTAAAATTTTCCATTTCCTGATACTCGTCCATCTTTAGTTTTTTTGACCCTGCGGATGTGAAAGGCCGGACACCGATTTATTCAACTCTACAGCGAAAGAAACACATCAACAGCTATTTGTATGACAGGAAAATAAAGTACTAGTTACCTGAGATTGAGTCCTGCGCGAATGGGGTTGCAAATCTTTGGTTGTCGGCGAATAGGCGGCAATTGAGATTGTCTCAGAAATTACGGGTGATTAGGGCGTGAGCTTTTCTATGAAGAATGGGAGACGACGAACGGAAATTGCATTTCAGGTCCTTACTTAATTTACTCTTTTCAGCTTTTTCTAATTTATATTTCCCTCCCTCGATTAAAAATGCAAAGGTTTCCCGTATAAAATATTAATTAGAATAAACACCAAGGACTCTATTGCAATTTCTCGACGCGCTAATCCGTTAAACCCTACGGTACAGTACACGGTGGTCACTGAAACACCACCACCACACTCGTATCTCTCTCCACCGGGAAAATGGTGGCTCCACTTCTCCGATCTCTCTTCTCTGGCGCCACCAGAAAATCCAGCTCCTCCAGCCAAAAATCCTTAATAAACAACCCTTTCATATCTCGTTGGCGTCGTCCCTTCTCGTCCGCTGCGTCAGCAGCGCCGTCGGATGCACATAATGGCGCTTTGGACCCAAGTCGCCTCCGAAACGTCGCCGTCATAGCTCACGTCGACCACGGTAAGACCACGCTCATGGATCGCCTCTTAAGGCAGTGTGGTGCGGATATTCCCCACGAGCGAGCTTTAGATTCTATCACGCTTGAGCGCGAACGAGGCATCACGATAGCGTCTAAGGTGTGGCATATCGATGTATTCGGAATTTGTTAATGTACTCTAGTAGTAGAAGTGAGTTAATTTTATCCTGAGTCGGCACATCTTTGGTTGTTACGTCGTCGCAACCTGAATATTTCGTCATCTCCTTTTGTTCGGTTGTAACTGTTAGCGCTTCTTGGCCTATGAAATGAACTGAACGAAACCTTTACATCGCCAGCCAAGTATTGTTAACTGTACGATATGTTGCAGGTTACATCTATCTCTTGGAATGGAAATGAGCTAAACATGGTGGACACTCCCGGACATGCAGATTTTGGTGGTGAAGTATGCCTAACCTGAAAACTCCGTTTTATTTCTCAATCTGTTTGCAATATGGAACTAATGGGAGAAGGAATTTGTAATTAGGATGCCTGGAGAGGCCTTAATTTGCCACATGTATGTGTGGAAGTTGTTAGACACAAACTGATGTGAAGGATGGTTTGTGCCTTTTTATTTCTCTAGTCATTGAAGCCATTATGAAAGCATGAAGGACAATAGTTATCAAATTTTTATACCTTGGCTGTACTCATGGATAGAGAGATTTTCGATTTTCCAACTGTCATAGAAGAAACAATAAAGTGGTTGTTGTTCCTTTTTCTTGTCGAAATCCTAGGTGCTGCCTTAATATTTGCCCAACATAAGCCCAAGATTTGCTTCCTTTCATAGGTTGAACGGGTTGTGGGAATGGTTGAAGGTGCTGTTTTGGTTGTCGATGCTGGTGAAGGTCCTTTGGCACAGACAAAATTGTTCTTGCAAAGGCCTTGAAGTATGGCTTACGTCCTCTTCTCCTTCTGAATAAAGTTGATCGACCTTCAGGTACAGCTACGTCATTTTCTGATATGTATGTTTGTCAATATATCGTTTACCTATCATGTTGTGATACATTATCTACATGCTTTCGGAAGTAGCTATTCATTTTTTGTTGTTTGGAATCGTTATGGTTAGTTACCGAAGAAAGATGCAATGAAGTTGAGAGCCTTGTGTTCGACCTTTTCGCTAATCTTGGAGCCACAGGTGATTATTTCCGATACTTTTGATGATATTACCTTCATTTCATTCTGATATTCTCTTTACTGGACTAAAATACCAAGCTGACTTTCACTTCTACTGAACCATATTGTGATGATGGTTTTATATGTTTATTGCCTTCCCCTCAGAGGAGCAATTAGAATTTCCTGTACTTTATGCATCTGCAAAGGAGGGATGGGCCTCATCCACATATACTAAAAATCCTCAAGATGATGCAAAAAATATGTCTGAGTTGCTCGATGCTATAATAAAACATGTTCCGCCACCTTCTGCAAACCTTGATGCTCCATTCACAATGCTGGTAACAGACTACTTATCATTTTCTAATTACTGCCTGTCTCATTTTAGAATTCGTTTGTGTTGGACTATTTGACATCATTGGGACGAGCTCTCTCTCTTTTACTAGTTAAAGACGTTCTGTTAACTGCTCCTTCCAGGTGTCTATGATGGAAGAGATAATTATGTTGGAAGAATACTAACTGGTCGTATCGCTTCTGGGGTTCTCCAAGTTGGTGATAAAGTACATGGCCTTAACAACACGGAGACAGGGACCGTCAAAATTGAAGAAGGAAAGGTTTGTTAACTGGAAAATCCGACCGTGGTTTCTTTGTAATCGATGTTTTTTGGTTGAGGCAAGAGCGATTCTCCTTCATTTTAATGAGTTAATTTTTTTTCCATTTTCGTTCTCCCAAAAAATTGTGAAATATACCGACAAAAAAGCTACTATGCTTTCTTTCATAAATTTAACGAAAAAGTTCTGAGATGATTAATTTCTTTGTTCATACACTAGTGAAAAATTCAGTTTCCGTGGCAGGCTATGTTAGCATATACATATGATGTGTGTGCAAGTTAAGGTGAAATAGATCCTTTTTTTATATGGTACCTTGATCCAGATTCTCTCTTCTATAATGCTAGTTATCCCTGGTGGCGTCTCATCAAATGTGAATTTATTTTTCAGGTTGTGAAACTATTGAAGAAGAAGGGAACGAGTGTTGTTTCAGTTGACTGTGCTGGTGCTGGTGATATAGTGTCTATGGCTGGATTGACAACCCCAGCTATAGGCCACACAATAGCCAATGTGGAGGTACAAAGCTAATACAGTTTATTTACTCCAATTATTTGGTTAAACTTTCACGGTTTCACCACAATTTCTCTTGACTTTTCCTGGCTTATCTTTACAGTTGAGGACATTTTAAATCAATAGTTTGATAAGCAGCTGTATATATTGCATTCTCCGTTCATATTGTTTGATTTTCGGATCCTATATGCTTAACTTGTGATTTCCAAAGAAGCATTTATTAGTGGCTTTCAGGTTTGTGTTATGCTCTGCTTTTTGTTTCTTCGCTTTGCACATATTTATTAAGTGACTGATGAGAATGTGCTGCTATCTGTTTCCTGTGTTATCCGCAACTAACTGGACATTTTTTCCGGGTATTATGCGTTAATTGTTGGTGGTTGGGATACCAAAAATTATGTTAATATTTGATTGATGCCTGGTTTGGCAGGTCATGACTGCGTTGCCTGCTGTTGAGCTTGATCCCCCAACCATTTCCATGACTTTTGGAGTAAATGATTCTCCATTGGCTGGTCGCGATGGTACTTACGTAAGTCATTTTTCGTATCTTGTAATTTTTACCACATATCTATTCGCATATCCCCATCATAAAGTATTTTAGAGTTATTGTGATTTCATTATATATGCAAAATAATTTGGTTATTTCTTAAATGTGCAATAAATAGTTGACGGGAAGACAGATAGGCGATCGCTTATTAGCTGAAGCTGAAAGAAACCTTTCGATAAACGTACTCCCTGGTTTATCTGACTCGTATGAAGTTCAAGGGAGGGCGAGCTTCAATTAGGTTAGTTTTCCAAACATCATTTGGTTATAGTGGTCATAATGTTGTTCGACCATTAAGGCTTGCCCTTCATCTACGAGTTATCATTTCAGATGACCATTTTCCTGTGGTTTCCCGGATGTCTTTTTGTTAACTCTGTTAATTAACTTTTGGGACAGGAATCCTGATAGAGAATATGAGACGTGAAAAATTGAGCTTTCTGTGTCGCCTCCCAAAGTCATGTGAGTTTACCCTAGTCTTTCTTGTATTGTCAGTTATGCCTTTGCTTCAGCTTGGTTCCATTTTTTAATTTGATGAAGGCAATCCACTACTGTTTAACAAACAAACAGCAAAAAACTGTATATGCTACGAACTATTCACAGATGCTAAATTTTCTCTTTGTCTGAATGACCGTTTTACTTATCCTGCATTTGTTCAATCTGTGTACTTGATCAGGTATAAGACGGAGAAAGGCCAAAAGCTGGAGCCAATTGAAGAAGTGACTATTGAGGTGATAGTATTGATGCAATATCACAATGCTACTCATTGTTTCACATTGCAATAAGTGATTTGAGGATGTTTCTTTAGGTAAATGAAGAGCACGTAGGCCTAGTTATGGAAGCTCTATCCCATAGGCGGGGCGAGATCACTGACATGGGTCCAGTACCAGGAAATGTTGGCAGGACTAGATTACAACTGACCTGTCCTTCTAGGTATCTATTGTACTCAAGTTTCCTTGATTTTTTATTTTTATTTTTTTGCTTTCTTTCTCGTCATTTTCTTTACTCCTGTCAACTATTCCAGGGGCTTGGTTGGTTATAGAAGTGTGTTCAATAGTGACACGAGGGGAACGGGTTTCTTGCATCGTGCATTCCTGAGTAAGCCTTTCAGCTATTTATGTTTCCTTTTGTGTACCTGTTTTTAATATTTATCCTTAATTGCAGAGTATGAGAAATATCGAGGTCCACTTGGAAATGTTAGAAAGGGAGTATTGGTATGATAACAGTCAATCTTTCTCTTCTCCAAACTTCACTGATTTAACAATTCACTTTCGGATGAGTTCCTCTAATGTTGCTGCAATCCAGATCTAATAAAGACTACTACGGTTGTCAGTTTTCCAGTTTGGCTTCAATTATTACGCTTGACATGAATGGATGATTCTCATTTACGAAGATAATTTGAATGCCTTGCGCAACTGTTATTCAATTGGATTTAGTTTCTGATACGTCAAATTTGACAAAACAGGTATCAATGGGATACGGGACAATCACTGCCCATGCATTGATGAGCTTGGAAGCTCGTGGAATACTTTTTGTCAAACCTGGGATGGACGTAATAATGACCTCTTCCTAACATGTTTCTTTTGGCATTGCGCATGGAAAATGAAACTTGACATTTTCAGTTGATCGTATTGAAATAGTTTTTCGTCACTCACATCTGCAGGCATATGATGGCATGATTATCGGTGAACATTCTCGAGATACCGATCTTGATGTAAGTATCTTATTTTCCTCTTACTATTATATACCTTTTTTGCTATGTTGGACCAACCTTACATGCATATTTTTACAGGTTAATCCGTGCGAACTAAGGAGCAAACCAACATTCGTGCTCCCTCTAAGGACGAGAATGTGAAGCTAACACCTCCACGCCTTGTATGTTCTTTACTCCGTTGTTCCTACTTTTATTATGCTTGGGAGGGGGACTGTTTCATCCCGAGTACCCAGTGAAATGATTATTACGACCATACCTTCTTTCATGACATGAGTAATAAAATGTTGCCCATGAAAATGAATGATCTTTGTTTATTGCAGATAACTCTTGAGGAAGCAATAGGATATGTTGCTTCTGATGAGCTCATTGAGGTAATTCCCCCTTCATACTCCAAAGTTATTTCTTGATTAATCGACCACATATGAAATTTTTCTTTCTTTCTTCTTATTTGCAGGTTACTCCAAATGCTGTCCGATTGAGGAAGAGAATCCTCGACGTCAACAGCGGAAAGCAAGTAGCAAGAAGCCCAAGGATTGAAAAATGTACATGCAACTCGCCATCTTTCTGAAAGCTCATATGCCCTCCATCCATTCAATTTTTGTAAGCGAAGAGTATAGAGTGTTTAATGTTATTTCATAGCCATAATGAAGATACAGCAACAGAGAGAGTTTTGTACCGTTATTTATAGGCAATAGGCTACATCAATGCTATTTATACACATATTATTACAAACAAGGTGATAATGCTGCAATAAAACTTTCGCAGCTTTCTCTTGTTTTTAACAAGTGGATCTGACTTACAAGCTCTATCTGATGCGTAGAAGGCCAGGCAAAAATACATGAAGACGTAATGACGCGCTAATATAAAAAACGTTGGCAAAAAGGAGTAAGGAAGAGAAGAAAATTACTCTGCTTCGGAGGAAGTTCATGTTGTTCAACTTAGGTCCAAACACAAAAACAAACATGTCAACGGCGTTAAGGATTTTCGACGATCGAGCAACTAATCTGACAGCTGCGGCGGCGGTTGTCATTTCCCGCGTGGAGGTTCAGTCAAGCAATCTACATACATACAACGGATTTTGTTTAAGTTTAACTAATTTCATTAATTATTTGAAGAATTCGTCTATATCTGTAAACTTTATGTATGGCATATTACTATTGGACACCAAATTAATGAGAAAAAGTCGCTATAATTAGAGTTACCTTGATTTAACTATAGTCATTACAGTAAGATCGAAAAAAAGAAAAGAAAAAGGCGGAGAAAAAAAAACACCCAATCCGCGAAGTTTCCTGAGATTCTTCCTTGTAACAAACACTTTACCAAAAGATGAACAGTAATATTCTCAATCACCGGCGCCACGTTGTTCCTTGTTTTTCCCAACGAGTACAAAGTACCCAAGAACTGCACAGATCACAGCCACCACATTCCCTTCCTTGATCAACACCCTCACCACAAACCCAGAGATCTCAGCCGTCAATTTCTTCCCATCGACGACCAAATCTTTCCTGGGCTTCCCGCAAAAAGTCAAGAGCACAAGCAAGGTGATCCACGTCACCAGCGTGGCTGGAACTGCTACGGCCAGCGCAGACACCATGGAAAGAACTCCGAAAGATAAGCCTAAGACGGCCGAGGCGTACAAAGCTGCCCAATTAGTCCCAGAAGAAGAGTAGTTGAGTTCGTACCAAGTGAGGACCGTCTTGATTAAGTTCCATGATAGGTAGACGAGGGTTGAGTAGACTGAGACGAAGAGAAGACCCATGTCCTTCTTTTGCTCATGAGCTGGAGCAGAAGAGACTGAGTGCTTATCGAATATGCTCCTTCTGTCTGATTTTCCATGAAACGGATGATCAGATGGTTGATTTCTGAGGGGTTTAAGGCTTTTTCTACTGTTTTCTTTGTTGTATAGTCAAGGAGAACTCAGAACAGTGGTAAGGAAATGGATTTCTTTATTTACTAGTGTTTGGTGACCAGTAAAGTAACACTATCATTACCATATATATAATGACCTTCACCAGTGAAAATCAATCTTTCACCTTTGGGCTTAGAGAAAGAAAAGAACAAAGCCCAACCAACCAAACCCATGTTTATATAGCAAGTCCCACTCCTCATAAGAAACAAATTCAAATTTCAAAACCTCAACTTTCGATCCACTCAGACAAGAAGAAACGAACCATCAATGGCGTCCTCGGATATGAAGGGCTACTTTAAGCAGCAGAAGAGGAACCCAGCAATTTCCAAGGGTAATAGGAAACCCCCGAAGCACGCCGCCTTCGCTAAGCCGCCGGCGCTCGTCGTAGAGGAGATTGGTAATGAAGAGGAGGAAGTGTTGAGGCAGTTTGATCTGAACATGACTTATGGGCCTTGCCTGGGAATGAGTAGAATCGCACGTTGGGAGCGTGCCAGGCATTAGGGTGAATCCCCATCACTGGTCGAGGGTTTCATCAAGGCTGGGAAAGTTGGGTCTGAATCTTGTGGGATAGTCGTGTTTAGTTTATTCCCAGAAAAAGGACAACTGTTTATGGGTTTTCAATTTCATACCGTTCTTGTTGCCGTACCATGTTCAGAATCTTGTGTGCTAATTTAAGCTTTGTTTGGATTTGAAGTCGTTTCGTTTCTCTTCTTACTCGGACACTAACCATGAATATAAACAACATTGATCTTTAAATATCCACAAATAACAGACAGATATCAGAACATAAAAGAAAAGTGTGTCTCTTTATCCACAGATTTACCCAAAATCACAGTTCACAGTTCACAGTCACTCCGATAATCACTTATTCAAGGAACGAAGACGGAAAGTAATACAGGCATCAATGAGATCACCCTTCTTTGAGAACCGCCACCGCTGTGTCCATTCAACCTATCCAACACGTGATTAAAGTCTATAGGCTGACCGCTCTCCTCGAGCCTCTGAATCACCCCGAGGACATGGTCAGCTCTATAACCCATGTCAATCATCTTCTCAATCAGCTCACTATAGGGATGGCCACGAAGGGATTGAGGAACTGCCAAATTAGAACTGGGGATTCTTTCAGGGATATTAGTGGGAGGATAAGCATTTTGCTGGAAATGAGAATGAGGGGTCTGAGGAGGAGGATGATGATACATCCTCCCTCCCTCGCTGTCATACACCCTGTAACCACTTCCTGGTGGAGGAGCTTGATGGGGTCCACTAGTCAAATATCCATCGCCGGGATGTTGCGGGCCATAGCTACTAACTTTCAGATTCTGCGTAGAAGGCTGAGGTTGAATCGGTCGACTGAAGAGCTATATCCGTAAGGTATTGCCTCGAGACCAGCTGAAGATGGTAGAGATGAACCCTCAGATGAAATTTGCATTGGCATGCTATGAGGAGCCATTCCTGGACCAGCCTGACTTGGGTGGCTCGGGATGTAAGTCGAATAAGCCATTGAGGAGGAGGGTTCCTAATATGTGGTTGCATAACTTGATGTTGCGGTGGCTGAACAGTCGTCGTTGGTTTTCTGATGAGGCCATTGCTGTTGATAAGAAGGTACTGGAGATTGTGCTGATGGTGGAGGAAGGCTCGAATGGTCTTGAACCTGAGGCTGGGGAGCTAAGTACTGTGGCTGAGATGGTGGACTTGAGATGGGATATTGATACTTTGCACTTGTGGTGGAGGCATGTAATGTGATTGGTGTACTTGTGGTGGCATACTCAGTTGAGTCATCGATGAAGGAGGTGGTGGCAATGAGGAATTTGATGCTCAGCCGGCCCGGCGGGATCGAGGGCTGTGGAGCAATTTGGTGGGGAAGGGCGAGTGCTAACTGCTGTTCAGGAAAGTCTGATGGATTCTCATTATTTCGAGATTCAGAGGAAGGCTGTGAATTTTTCTCCTCGTTCGCTGGATTAGTGTTAACACCAGAGGATTCCTTTTGCACGAGTTGAAGCTTTGCTAGTTCTTTATGAGTATCAGCGAGCTCCTGTTTATCCTTTAGGATTTGAATAGACCTTCGAACCTGGGATTAGGGGGAAGTAGTCAGCTCCTACTTCTAACTTCCAAGCAAGCAAATAGAACAGAAATTTGACTATAACAGCATAGACACGGGAAAATTACCTCTGCATGTGCTTTTCAAGTGACATGAGCTTCGACTCTGACTCCTCATGATCACGAGCTAAGTCAGAACGCATTTGTCCAATTGATTTGTCAAGATTGTAGCAGTATAGTTCCAATTGTGACATCCTTGAACTTATTCCCTCCAGAAAACGCATGATGTTATCCGTGTTCTTCTTCATGGTATTTTCAACAGTAGAGAAAACTACTTCATGGAGATACGAAGATTCTTCGGGTGGACCGTAAGTGGCTGATGGATACACAGATGACATGGCCATTCTGCTTTTATGAAACTCCTGCCAATTTCAAACACATTGTGTGCAACTTAACAAATCTAAATAGCAGCAATGATGAAGAAAACATAACATATCAAAAGATCTATCATCGATATAAAGCATGAGGTCTCAAACCAATCTCGGCATATTAACTAGAAACTATGGTTATGCGAAGAGTATAATCAGATACACAGAGCTGTCAATTTAAAGTCAACTAAAGCTTAAAACCAGATTCAAATTACGTATCTTTCCAATCTCCCAATGGGGGATACAGATCGATTAAATAGACCTTTTAATTCAAATATCAATAACGTCAATCGATGGGAAGTCAACCATACAATACAACCAAGATAAACCTCAACACCAAGTAACATTCATACCAAAATCTCGACTTAAAAACAAGAACCAAAACGAAAAACTTAATACACGAAAAGGCAACCCACCGTAGCAAGATTAGCTGTGGCCGAAGGATCGGAATGATTTCCGTTACTCCCCTCTTGATTTCCGTACGAGGAAAGGATATCGTCCGATGCAAAACCGTACTCTTTAGAACCCGAATTGGTAACCCGACCCGATGATCCTGACGCCATAATCAGCTAAAAAAGATCGCCGTCTCTGTATGAGAAGGATGCGGTTGTCTTGTCGTCTAGCCTACCTTACTTAGCTTGTGACTTGTGAGAAGCTGAAATCAGCGGAGAATAAATAAACGTAGTAGTCTTTCTTTTTTTCTTGGTTTGGGACTTTTATGAGGCTTTCATGAAGTTTACGGTGATATATGGGTTGGCCCATAAAAGCCGGTCATTTTCTCTGTTTAATACTTTTGTGGGTCCCAGCGAAGATGGAGGTCAAGTCTTACGTCCACACACGTGGCGGATTCTCATTCGGCGGTAAAGTCAGTACCGAAAGTTGCAATAATAAGCGGAAAGCGATGACTGATGCGGGCTAGGGGAACCTTTTTTCAAATGACACTTATAGCCCTCCAATTAGCCAATTATTCATTAATAAAGCTCCAATTTACCCCACGATCTAGAGAAAGAAAGGGTAAGCGTAGTAAAATAATACTTTTTTGTGGGACCCGTCGAAAAAGTCATAGTAATCAAAAGTCTTATTCAATTAACTACAAATTCAGTAATGAAGTTGTTGTTAGTTGTAACTTAGGCTTGGTAATTGTATTGGTCAGCAAAGTAGGCTTTGAAACGTTAAAATCGATTTAATTACAGGAGAAATCAACAATTTTACATTGTTTAGCCTTCAAACCAACAACGATTATCGTACATCTTCGTGTATTAAAGAAAAGGTAAGAAATCTGTTTATGACGTGTGAGATGCGAAGACGTGAATCATTAGATCAGCCATGGTAAAATAATATACGGTTGCAGTTCGTCGCAAGTAAATAATAAAGCGTAATCATACGAAAGGTCAATATTGCACTACAGTATAATAAATTTGATTTTTAATAGTAGTTATAACTGCAATATATATATATATATAGTACCCCGCGGCCCGCCCTTTCCCACCATTGCCTTGCCATTCTCCCTCTCTCTCTCTCTCTCTCTCTCTCTCTCTCTCTCTCTCTCTCTCTCTCTCTCTCATTGATAAATACCAAATTTTCTCTAATTATCAAACATTTTCTTCCATTCCAAGAAATGAAGAAATCAAGAGGGAGTTTCCTTGCAGCAGCTTCTGTGGCGGCAATAACTTCGGCTTGTATGGTTTCTTCTTCTTCTTCGACCAATATTCACTTTCCTACTCATCAGGTAATGAAAAAATATATTATATCGTTATAATATAACTTTTTCTATTGTGAGTTATCGTTTGCTTCAAATCTTTTCTGGGTTATATATCGTTATCTTGGGATTTTATGCTTAGCTTGTTTCTGTATCCTTTCTATAATTAGGATCACGACTTTCAGCAGAGAAAAGTCAAGGAGGAGTCAACGCCGGAGGAAACGACGCCGTCGTCTTCTGATAAGTTTGCACCACGATTTGATGGGTTGAGATTCATTGAAACGCTGGTGACTGCTCATAGATGACGGGTTTATCCTTTTTTCTTTTTCTTTTTCTGAATGGGTATTATATTGATTTTATAAATGTTATTAATACTTTATGAGATCTCTGATTATGTTACGCTTATTGTTTTTTAATGTGTTTCGTGTAATCGTGTATGTTATGTGTTTAAGTGCAGCCTCTTATCTTTGTTTATACTTGAAAATTATTATTTGCGAAACTAATTCTCATGAAATATTTATATTGGCGAAGCTTTGGTACAAAATTCAATGGTAACGTTATAGCATTTGACTTCCTGAAGAACCATTATGAATAGCAAGCTACCCAAAAAGACTTATTCTTTGGCCTACGTCGTTCGTCATTTTTACTTTATTTCTAAGATTTATCTTTAATTTTTATTATTATGAATAGGGTTGTCTTTATTTATACGGCGTGAGTGGAATTGTAGTTATCAAATCTAGTCAATAACCACATTTTAACTTTGTCGATGTCACTTCACTTTATGATCATACGCCACAAGGTGAAAGTGATATATATCATTGTAAACCTGTATATATTTATTTAATTTAATAAATGAAGAATACTAATTACGCAGTCGACTATAACTTAAGCTTCATTTAGCTTATATGTAAAAGATACAATTGAATTATTAATCTTAATAATCTATGCCATGTCGCTTCATTAGTAAATAGGACGCGGCTTATGCGTCATATTCAGTGAACCTTATGCGGACATCAAGTGGTTAATGGGAAGATCTCCAATATTAGTCGTAAGTCGGTGAATTAGGAAAACTCATTTGTTACGTTATGAAATGATCATGTTAATCATTATGGAAATTTATTACATCAACTCGACATGGCTTGGTCATTGTGAAAAGCACCTTAATGGCTAATTATTAATTTCATTATAAAGGTTTTAAAAACAATTCAATTCAAAAGGAAAAATCTAAAAATAGAAAAAGGAAAGCACTTGCTACGAACATATACTTGGCTTTACTTTCAAAACATATGTGGGCCAGAAATGGGGTGCGTAACGGCCACGTCAGACTCGGAGAAGGTACCGATTATTTTCGCGTGTTTATCCAAAAAGTAATCTTCAAACACAGATGAGAAGCAACTACGTCACCTTCACGCAACTGATCACAGCAGTAAACTAAGCTCTCAAACAGAGTTTTTTGTTGAATTTGTCTATTTTTTTATATAAGGAAGAAGAGCAAGCGGTTCGCTTCACAATCTACGTTGCCCTTTTATCTCTATCCTTCACAGTAAAAGCGTTTTCTTTTTCTGTTTCCTTCCTCTGCTTACGTACCTTTTTTCCCCATATCCTGCGTCTGCTACTTTACTTTTTTCTGCTGCGTCTCTGTACCTATTACTGTATATAAGCGAAGAAGGTGTAAGAGATTAGATTATTGGGCTTTGCGAACATCTATTCCTCCCCTGGTATGTTCCTTTTCTTTCATGTTAATAATGCTCCCCTGCATGTCGATGTGTTAACAACTCTGTTTTTTTATGAATCGATTTCGGAATCCTTTCGGGTTTCCAGAAATTACGTGTTTTTTATGGAAAAGTTTGGAGCTTTTCGTTTTTCCGAGTAGTGATTAAGATATGCCTGAGTTAGACTAATAACCACCTATTATAGGTGCAGAAATCCGAAAGATCGTTTCTTTTACGGAGAGCACAGCAATTTATTGCTAATATAATTCAAGATTTAGTTGGGCGCCTGACTTAGAATAGAATTGATGTTATGCAGTAGAAGAAATGTAATGTAGTGTGAAGAAAAAAAGTCTTGGGCTGTTGATCCGAACTTGACCTGAGATAATCCAATCGCTTTTCATATTCATAAAGAAGCTGATAAGGTAGATATGTATGTTATTTTCTATCACCATCGTCGAATAATAACAAGCTTATCTACTTTGGACCGCAATCAGTTGATTACCCTTCCTTCCCAACTTGCCTTTCATCATATAAATATGTTATATACCAAGTTGAGATATTAATGGTATTTTTTGTGGTTTATCTCGTGTTACTTGTCTCCTAAAAACACCTCCATTACATTAAATGCCTTTCCATGAACTTACAGAATCTGCTAGACACCAAAGTTCCACAACCATGGCTTTCGACGAAGGTGAAGCTCTCCTCAAACAAAGGCCCTCCTCGCTCGACAACCCATCGGCGAACTTTGAGTGCAACATCTGCCTCGACGCAGTTAAAGATCCCATCGTCACAATCTGCGGCCACCTTTACTGCTGGCCGTGCATATACAAATGGATTTGTTCCCACGACGGCGCCGCCCATGGAAATCCTCGGTGCCCAGTGTGCAAAGAACGCATATCTCAAGACACCTTAATCCCACTCTACAGCAAGGCCAAACCGCTGCTTCGACCCTCGACTGTCGAATCCCGCGGCGACCCACAGGGCGGAACGGGTCGACCCACGGCGAAATTTTCCGAGCTCATGGTCTGGTAGGCGACGGAGAAGGACGTGCGTGTCCCTGCTGTCCTATTAGGGGCGGGTCGGGTCGGCCGATGGATCCTATGGTTGGAATGTTGGGCGAGATGGTTTATTCTCGGATGTTTGGTGAGCCTACGGCGTTGTATGGATATCCGCAGTCGTATAGTTTGGTGGCGGAGAATAGCTCGCCGAGGGTGAGGCGGCGGCTGAAGGAAGCCGAGCAATCGCTCGGCAGAGTTTGCTGCTTCCTTTTTTGTGTGCGCTTATGTGTCTTCTTCTGTTCTGAGGTATATATAAACATACTGTTTCGTGTTTGTAAATGTTTTTTTTTTTTTGCGCTGTTCTTATACACATTTTTTAATACTTATAAGTTGGACACGCTCCAATCCTACACAAGTATACTAGGGTCGTATAAATTAAAGGGTTATACTGTAATCCCCCAAAAAAATTGTTAGTGCATACATGATCATACACGCAGAGCAGTGTGCATCAAGATCCAAGAAATACTTGTACACCAAAAAAAGGGTTATAACACCTCAAATTAAAGGAAACTTCCATACCTTTTGTAAGAAATGGTTTTAATGTTGAATCCAAGGTGCGGCTTGGTGTCCTCGCCGTGAAATCTTCATCACTATTAATTGTTGTCTTCCCTAATAATCGAGATCCTTCATGCGATTAACAGATTATAATCCTTCTCCTTGCGCTTTACAGGTGTCGAATTCAGCTCCAAAAATTATATCGCTTTTAAATCGAGGAACGTGACCAAGGGAAATTTTCAAGTCGGATTTCTTTAAAACCTTTCGTAAAAACAAAGAACAAATATTCTGAACGCACAGAGTATTGGTTTTTTCATTGCTTAGGGTTTCAAAAGAGTACAAGTAAATGTCGAGAATTATTCTTTCTCATTAGAGAAAAAAAAAAGAAAATAAAAGAAAGAGAATATCCTCGTCAAGCAGTCATCGGTCGTCGCCACCGTCACTTCCGTCTTCGTCGCTCCCTTCTTCGTCGTCTTCGCTTCTTTCTTCCTCCTTGGCTTCAGCTTCCTCGTCCTGCTCGTCTTCAGTGTCTTCTTCGTCTTCAGTTTCCTCAGGCATGGTTACCCAGACGAAGAAAGACACTGGAGACGAGGAGAAAGAGGAGGAAACTGAAGACGAAGAAGAAACTGAAGACGAGCACGAGAAGCTGAAGCCAAGGAGGAAGAAGGAAGCGAAGCCACGAAGAAGGGAGTGACGAGACGGAAGTGACGGTTGGCGACGACCGATGACCGCTTGACGAGGATATCTCTTTCTTTTCTTTTTCTTTTTCTCTAACGAAATAAAGAATAATCAAGTTCTCGACATTTATGAGCGAAATGAGCCAAATTGAGGGGGAGGAGGAAACTGAAGACGAGGAGGAAAAGGAGGACGTGGAAGGTGAAGCTGAGGAGGAAGAAGGAAGGAAGACGACGTAGCCTAATTCGACTACCGCCAGCGGGAGCGGATGTTGTACATTGATGATCATGCTGATGAAGACTACGCCGGGGAGGTTGAGGGATGGTGGCGCCTAGCGGGGACGGCGAGGTCACCGGTGCCGGTGCGTCACCGGCGCCGGCCAAGTGTCTGGTTCACTGTCTTCGATCGCCATTTGGGTGTGAGATTATGTTTCGAAGACTGCGTTTATGTAGATTTGCATGTGAGGCGATTAGATAAAAGCAAAGTAATAATTAAATAAAGAAGAGAACTGCGAACGGTTACTTTGTTTCAACCACTGAGCAACAGAATTCAGTTGCGGCAAACGATACACTGGGTTCGTGGCCTTATTTCTTTTTGCTTTTTATTTTTAAGTTTAAAGAAAAAATGTATATTTTATTAGAAGACGACAAAAAAGAAAAACTTAAAAGGTTATAAATTATATAAAAAATTTATATTACCAGAAACATTAGTCGAAGTCTCTGTTTCGGTACCCTAAGCGTCCTTCGATTCTGTGTCGGATAAAGAAAATCCGAGATTCGCTGCAGAGAATCAAATCCGCTCTTCTGTTTCTTCTTCCCTCAAATCACAGCTGCGCCGCTCAAGCCATTGAACGCCGGCGAAGATGATTCCAAGGACAAATCAGCAACTGTTAAGGGCCTCTCATCATATAAGTATGTTATATACCAAGTTGAGATATTAATGGTATTTTTGTGGTTTATCTCGTGTTACTTGTCTCCGAAAAACACCTCCTTTACATTAAATGCCTATTCCATCATTCCATTCCACCTAGTTCTCTCTGTAAGAGAGTTGAAGTTTCTGCCCTTCTCTTTGTCATGAACTTACAGAATCTGCTAGACATTAAGTTCCACAACCATGGCTGTCGACGAAGGTGAAGCTCTCCTCAAACAAAGGTCCTCCTCGCTCGACAACCCATCGGCGAACTTTGAGTGCAATATCTGCTCGATCTCGCTCGGCTCGTTTTCAGTCCTAAACCGCCGAGAATGATGCTTTGCTTCGAGCCTCGACTATCGAATCCCGCGGTGACCCACGAGCGGAACGGTCGACTCACGCCGAACCTTTCCACGCTCATGGTCTGGGAGGCGACAGCGACGGAGAAGGACATGCGTGTCCCTGCTGTCCTATTCGGGCGGGGCGGGTCGGCTGATGGATCCTATGGTGGGAATGTTGAGCGAGATGGTTTATTCTCGGATGTTTGGTGAGCCTACGGCGTTGTATGGATATCCGCAGTCGTATAGTTTGGTGGCGGAGAATAGCTCGCCGAGGTGAGGCGGCGGCTGAAGGAAGCCGAGCAATCGCTCGGCAGAGTTGCTGCTTCCTTTTTTGTTGTGCGCTTATGTGTCTTCTTCTGTTCTGAGGTATATATAAACATACTGTTTCGTGTTTGTAAATGTTTTTTTTTTTTTTTGCGCTGTTCTTATACACATTTTTTAATACTTATAAGTTGGACACGCTCCAATCCTACACAGTATACTAGGGTCGTATAAATTAAAGGGTTATACTGTAATCCCCCAAAAAAAATTGTTAGTGCATACATGATCATACACGCAGAGCAGTGTGCATCAAGATCCAAGAAATACTTGTACACCAAAAAAAGGGTTATAACAGCCTCAAATTAAAGGAAACTTCCATACCTTTTTGTAAGAAATGGTTTTTATGTTGAATCCAAGGGTGCGGCTTGGTGTCCTCCCCGTGAATCTTCATCACTATTAATTGTTGTCTTCCCCTAATAATCGAGATCCCTTTATGCGATTAACAGATTATAATCCTTCTCCTTGCGCTTTACAGGTGTCGAATTCAGCTCCAAAAATTATATTCGCTTTTAAATCAAGGTGTAACCAAGGGGAAATTTTCAAGTCGGATTTCTTTAAAACCTTTCGTAAAAACAAAGAACGAAATATTCGAACACAGAGAGTATTGGTTTTTTCATTGCTTAGGGTTTCAAAAGAGTACAAGTAAATGTGGAGAAATTATTCTTTATCTCATTAGAGAAAAAAAAAGAAAAGAAAAGAAAGAGAATATCCTCGTCGTCAAGCGGTCATCGGTCGTCGCCACCGTCACTTCCGTCTTCGTCGCTCCCTTCTTCGTCGTCTTCGCTTCCTTCTTCCTCCTTGCTTCAGCTTCCTCGTCCTGCTCGTCTTCAATGTCTTATTCGTCTTCGTTTCCTCAGGCATGGTTACCCAGACGAAGAAAGACACTGGAGACGAGGAGAAGAGGAGGAAACTGAAGACGAAGAAGAAACTGAAGACGAGGATGACGAGGAAGCCCACGAAGAAGGGAGTGACGAATACGGAAGTGACGTGGCGACGACCGATGACCGCTTGACGAGGATATCTCTTTCTTTTCTTTTTCTTTTTCTCTAACGAAATAAAGAATAATCAAGTTCGCGACATTTATGAGCGAAATGAGCCAAATTGAGGGGGAGGAGGAAACTGAAGACGAGGAGGAAAAGGAGGACGTGGAAGGTGAAGCTGAGGAGGAAGAAGGAAGGAAGACGACGTAGCCTAATTCGACTACCGCCAGCGGGAGCGGATGTTGTACATTGATGATCATGCTGATGAAGACTACGCCGGGGAGGTTGAGGGATGGTGGCGCCTAGCGGGGACGGCGAGGTCACCGGTGCCGGTGCGGTCACATGTGCTCTACATCCTTGAGGCCTTTACAGTATTATCATGTCATCTATCTTAAGCACACACAATACAAAATAGCCTAAGTCGACACAATTTGTTGTTGTGTTTAGAACATGCAAATAGTCTAATCCTTGCGACTTCTTTGATCTGGTGAAAGATATCAGATGCAGGGAGTTTCACTCCCACATGCGTCCGCGCATTCCTTTCCTTCCATATGTGATATGTGGTGGCCGCTAAAACCATCAATATAATCTTGTTCTTCTTGTTCATGCCCTTCCCCAGCCTTGTCATCCATGTCATCCATTTTGGTAAACTCATTTGGTATGATTATCCCATCAAGCCATTGTGATAAGAGTTGCAGCAGATTCATACTATATCCACATTCAAAGAACAAATGTGGTATTGACTCCTCTGCAACTCCGCATAAAGCGCAAGTATTTTGCAAGAGGACACCCCACTTTTGCATCCTGTCCTTTGTGCCCAGTTTCTGGTGCATGATCAGCCATTGCATAAAAGAATGTTTAGGCACGTTCAAGCGATTCCACACAGCCTGACTCGGTTGGAAGCGATCATGTTGTCCCATTAGCCAATGATATCCAGATTTGATGGTGTAACCTTGCGGTTTAGCCGTCCAAATTCCCGTATTCAACTGTACTCCGTTTTTCAGAATGTTCTTAAGCTTGTTTATTTTCCTCCAGTACCAGCTGCAGTCATTTTTTGGTTCATAGTTCCACCACTCAGTCTCCTTTATGTATATCTCATGCATCCATTTCACCCATAAGATATCCTCTTTCTTCGCAATAGCCCATACTTGTTTTTTCAACTGCAGCCATATTCCATTTCTCAGCTTGTTTAAAGTTTAGTCCGCCATATTTTTTCTGTAAACAAGCCATGTTCCAATTTATCAAGGCTTTCGTTATGCCGATACTGTTTTTTCCCCATAAGAACTCTTTGCATTTAGCATCCACAGCTTTCAGGACCCCCTTTAGGGAGAAGGAAAATTGAACCCCAATATCCATGAATTGAGCCCAAGACAGAGTTAATCAAGCAACATCTTGCAGCATACGAAAGATTTCGAGATGACCAACAATTTATTCTTTTCGTAATTCGGTCAATTAATCCTGACAAACAGCCTTATTCCATCGCGTTGGAGTAAGCGGTATCCCTAAGTATTTCACAGGAAAAATCCCTGGGCGAAATCCTGTAAATTGATACAGCTCTTTTGCCTTATGTTGGGATATTCCAGCAACATATATATTTGACTTCAAAGGATTTGCAGTCTCCCCAGCCGAAGCGTGAAAATGGGCTAACCCCTCCATACTCCTCTGTACGGACTGTGTAGTTGCTTTACAAAAAATGATTAAGTCATCCGCATAACAGAGACTGATCAAGTTTCTGATTTTTGCACAAGGGGTGGTACCCAAAATCCCTATGATCAGCAGCTCGAAGAAGCCGTCTAGTGAGGTAATCCGTAACTAGCACAAACATCAACGGTGATAAGGGATCCCCTTGCCTTAAGCCCCTTTTCCCCGAGAAGCGAGTACCCAATCCTCCGTTCATTGCAATTTCATATTGGACCGTTGTAACACATTCTTTCACCCACCCTACAAATCGCGTAGGGAATTTTAAGTGATGTAGTAGCTGTATCAAAAAATTCCAATTACCATGTCATACGCTTTTCGAAGGTCAATCTTCATAAGACACCTTCTGGAGGCATTTTTCCTGCTATAGCACTTTAATAACTCTTGACTGATTAGAATGTTGTGGATGATCGATCGGCCCTGTACAAAAGCCCCCTGGACCCTGGTTCTCATTCACAATGTGCTTCTTCCTCTTTTGTTGTGCGCTTATGTGTCTTTTATGTTCTGATGTAGATAATATATTATATACTGTTTCGTGTTTGTAAAATGGTTTTTTTCTCTGTTATTTACTGTACATATATTTGAGGAGTAATATATTCATCATTTTACGAGTCATCGATTTCTTGGGCCGGGGCCCACGTCGGGTAAGAACGGGACAAAACAGTAATATATCGGTGGAATTAGTAAAATGAATTGAATGCTTCAGTTCAACGATCATAAAATTATGACTAAATTACCTGTCTTACATGAGTGACACGTGGACTCAGTCTTCTGCTGAATAAAGGTGGCACCACCGTGAATAAAATAAGTCCTTCACGAAAAAAAGTGTAGTTTGCCCAAAATATTGGGACCAAACTTGTTATTTCAGACATGAGCCTTTACTGAATGAACTACCTTTTGTTGTCTCGTCTATAAATGTCGTCATCTCTCTCATCTAAACGAAAGACAGCAAGCGCTCACTGAGTTATATAACTGTAAGCTTTCGTCGAGACATTCCTCAACTTCAATTCTCACGCGCCGCTTCACACTACATAAAGACACACAATCAATGGATTTGTTCCTAATAACCTACGCACTCATTTGGTTGCGGTGCTCAGCCGCCGACGGCTCCGTGCCTCCGGCGGACCCACATTGGCAGCCAGCCACCGCGACGTGGTACGGAAGCCCAGAAGGAGACGGAAGCGACGGAGGCGCGTGCGGCTACGGCTCTCTCGTGGACGTCAAACCCTTCCGCGCGCGCGTGGGTGCGGTGAGCCCCGTCCTGTTCAAGGACGGCGAAGGCTGCGGCGCGTGTTACAAGGTGAAGTGCCTCGACGCCTCGATATGCTCTCGGAGGGCCGTAACCGTCATCATAACCGACGAGTGTCCCGGCGGTTACTGTTCCAACGGAAACGTCCACTTCGACCTCAGCGGCGCCGCCTTTGGGAGGATGGCCGTCGCCGGTTCCGGCGGGCAGCTGAGGAACCGCGGGGTTATTCCCGTAATTTACCGCAGGTCTGTTGAGTTAGTATTAATACGCACTGATAATTAATTATATTTTTTAATTTCTTTTTCTGGGATATTCTTCAGGACTCCATGCAAGTATCCAGGGAAGAACATAGCTTTCCGCGTGAACGAAGGATCAACAGATTACTGGCTATCCTTATTAGTTGAGTTTGAAGATGGAGATGGTGATGTTGGTTCTATGCACATAAGACAGGTAATAATAAGCTGATCTTCTTACCACTTAAAAACCCGACAACATGCGACTTACACATATTGCAGGCCAATTCTAGCGAGTGGCTGGAGATGACACACATATGGGGAGCGACATGGTGCATAATTGCAGGACCTTTAAGAGGGCCATTCTCAGTAAAGCTCACGACTTTATCAACAGGGAAAACATTGTCAGCAGCTGAAGTGATTCCAGGAACTGGACAACCAAAGCTACCTACCCTTCTCGACTCAACTTCAAACAACCTTAAGACAAAGATTCTCTTGTAATAATCAATCGTTTGTGTAGCCCTCTTCGAAGGAGAGAGTGCTGCTTTGTTATAGTTTATGTTGTTTGGAAATTAGGTATTATGTTATGGCTTTTGGGGCTCTGTTTTTTTCGCCATTATGATATTTGCCGCAATGGTTGAATGGCAGTACCGCAATGCAAAGAATTAATTGAAGGTTAGTTTTCTTGGTTCACGTGCACCTTTGGTTTTATTACACAATTGAATGGTCCAATGCTCCTCCATGTGAACGTTTGAAAGCCGAACAAAAATGGCCTACTAATGTTTTTTTAGTAGGTCTTCTTGCCAATGTGACATTTAATTTTTACTTGTCCGATATTCACATGAGGGTGATGGTAATAAATAGTATGTTGTCGTGGTTTATGGTACAAGGAGAAAATGAATGTGGCATTCTGGTAGTAACGTAAATAGAAACGAGGAGCAAAAATGGTTCATCTTTTATTGAAACAAAAAAACATCATACGACGAGAAGAAACCCAGAGCAAAAACATCTCTCATCGCACTTATTCCTTTCTATGGAGTAGTTCCCAGTATGAATAGAACAAAATCAAGACTCGCTATCGTTCCAGAATCCGAGAAAGGCACTTCTTTTTCTATTCTCTTACAGCAGGCGAAGTTTTGACCTGCTTTAGGCGTCGCCGTCTTCCCAGCATCGTCGCCGCCACCCTTTGCTGGTGGTGGCTCAGAATCTTTCTTACCATCCTCCGACGATGCTTTGACATCACCATCCTTCTTCTCATCTTTCTTACCATCCTTAGTCGAACTTTCTTTATTACCGTCCTTGGAATCCTTACTATCTTTCTCCGGCGGCGGTGGGAGCATATGAGGCGGTGGATTCTGCTTGAGCTTGAGAATGAGTTGTCTCATTCTAGACATATCCGTTGGTTTCCCAGGCTTTGGTCCTTGAACGACCATAATCGATGGCTTTTTCTCGTCTTGCTCTTTGCGCCCCCTTCTCTTCTCTATGTTGGGAACTTCGCGGGGAATTATCTCTGCTATTGCCTTCCAATACTGTTTGTCAGCTTCCTTATGGAACTTCTCTTGCTGGGCATGGTAAAGCTGAACAAGAACAACATCAACCATTTTCCTTGTAAAAAAACACACAAACAAGTGTGTTACTTACTATATTTGATGATACCTTTTCTCTTTCTCTGTTCTGGGCTTTGTTTGTTTCGACAGTTTGATCCCTTTTCTCGTAGAATTTGCGCTTGTACTCTTCTGCCTCGGCGAAGATCTCTTCTCTTCTCTGTTTCTCCTTCTTCTCCTTCTCCTCAAGGTACATCGCATTTTGCTTAAATTCAAATTCGATTGAATACCCAGATTCAGCAATGGACCAAATCGATTGATTCCCAATTCAAGAAATCAAAATAAGCTAAACGTTTCTTCCCCATAAACAATCACCTCCTCCATTCGCGGAAAGCAGCAGCTTCCTCACGCATCTGCTCAGGCTCAGGGAGCAAAGGGCGAGGCCCATGATCATCCTCGCCGGTGAAAAGGCCGTCGTCGGTCTGCGGCTCGTTGAACGGCGAGGTGTAGCCTTCATGGGCGTCACTAGCCACATTGTTGTTATTAGCCAGGCTATGAGCAAACACCTGATGTGCATCGTCGTTGTCCTCGTCATGGTGGTGTTCGAATCCATAGCCATGGTCGTCGGCGGCTGGCGGGACGAGGTAAGCATCCGTAACGTCGCCGCCGTCGTTCTTGGGCTCCACGCCGTACCCACCTTCATCGAAATCGAAGGTATCCATTTTCTTTTGCGTGTGTTGTGTGTCTCTGTGTGTGTGATGTGATCAAGAAAGACGATGGAGGAGAAAGCGGTGTTTTCCGTTTACCTGGTTTTTTCTTGATACCATGGCTTGCCACGTGTCCTTTTACCCAGTAGTTTTTCAGTTAGTTGATTACATATTGTTAGATACTTTTAGTTTAGGTTCGTTATTTTTTACTCATTATTTATAAGTTGGAGTGAACTCCAAGAAGGAATCTTTTATGACAACACTTCGATGCCACGTCGTCAGGTTGGAAGACGTGAGAATGTAATTATCATAATTAATGACATGTAGTAATTAAGAAATATGAGTTAGTGACTTAGTGTGATTATCCTTAACATATACTAAACTACAATAAAATCACAAGATCCATTTTCATTTTAGGGAAGCTGTATATCACTTCGCCCTAATGGTTCTCATGTAATTTACCAATTCAAATCAGCAAAAGGAAACTGCTACTTTCTGGGGACGAAGAGCTTTGATGGCAGACTTTGAGTTACAAGACGATCTCATCAACGCTCGGCCGCGTATAAACCCTAAAACTGACACGAAAGCTGTCTTAACTCTGACGAATATCCTGTTAAGCTTCATCTTACCATTTCTTGAATTCGCAGACCTCAGCTTATAAGTTTGCAGAAAGATCAATCTTTTTCTGGCCCTCTCTCGCCTGTAATTCAAAGTACTCGTCATTAAGCTCAGATTCTGATTATTGTTCTTATAATTCCTTTGCGTCGAAAGTATACGCAAGCCACGGTTGTTGTTGTAATAGTGACGACTTCCTTTCCTCGTCGTCGTCCTCGCTTGAACATCGTATCCATGTCCTTCATTATTATCTGATATTGATCCATGGTTGTTGAGCTTACCAAAGGGCCTTCTGAAATTGCAATCATGGTTGTTACAAAGAAGGTTGGAAATATATCTTCTGTTTATATATTTAGGTGGTGAAGGGGGAAGAAGATGATGACGATGAATGAATCAATGATATGATATAATTAAGATATTGATCTCCTTTACATGTGGGTATCATTAGCTTTAATTAACTATATATTTGACTAATTGTGTGCGTCTAAAGATGGTTGGCTGGCCATAGGAAATCGCCTATTAGAGAGACCTCTGATTCTGCAGATCATCGTTTTCAATGTGAAATTATTACAATTATCGCACGTTGCCATAATTGCGACACACATATTTGGATAGAAGAATTAGATAAAGAAGTGTACATTTGTTATTCCAGTAATAACAAAAGAAAATAAAATTATTTCAAAATAATATTCCAAAAATAAAGAATGGACCATCTTCTTGACTTGACTAATGGACATATACATATCACACAGTTGTTAATGCATGTGATTGAATTGTCGGAGGCTGCAAACAACACGTATGTTATTTACATATTCCACTATCTTATGTCCACTTCATCAACGTACCTAATTACAAGATATGTTAATGCATGTGATTGAATATGCTTTTATGAATTCAAAAATGAGTTTAACATAGCGACCTAAAACTCAAAACATGTATATTTACTATTTAGTGGCCCAAAATTGAAAACACATATACTTAATGACCCAAAAATAAGAGGGTGACCCAAATTGATTTGACGTACATAGTTACAGCCCTACTTTTGCAATTATCAAACATAGTTACCCAAAAACGAAAAGATGTATACTTAGTGACCTAAAATTATAAGTTGACAGTTTTTATATTATGTTTTAGCCTTGTGAATACCTAACGTTGCATTGTTTCCTACAAACATGTCCGAATTTTTTTCTATCGAGATTCAACTAACAATAGAGACTAAAAAACTTGGAACACGAATTATTTTTTTTTTCGCTCGGGTAATTATTCACACACAACGCCACATTAGTCTCCACACTCCGATTATGTTCGGTTGGAATTGAATTCGAACCTGATCACCGGCTATTGGATGACTATGGCTGCCAGCGGGACCAATCTACCATGGTCTATAAGACCCACCTAAAGATCCCACAAATAACGATAGTCAAAGGTCCTAGAGAATTTGAGAGGATTTGAACCCCTGACCTCACACTTGAGAGTTCAGGAACCCAACGACTATGTCAAGCTCTGATGGTAAATTGTTTATTTTCTTTTAATGAAGCCTAATCGTGTGTGTTGAGCTTTTTTTCTAACCAAATTTATGCGGGTATCCGACGGGTTAATCGGGTAGCATATAATGCTACCGCAACACCGACCCATAGATGCTGGATCGCGAATCGAGTATCGGGACCTCTACCCGAACTTTAACCCTTTCGAGAGGATACGCGATCGCGCCGGGCCAGGTACTTGATACGAGCACCCGTTTGTCCACCCCTAGAGATAAAAAACGAGCAGAAGAAGATAGGTAAAATAGGTTTAATTGTCGCTTCATCCTGCATTCAACAACAGCGTAAAGGTTTTTAACATGGGCTCACTCATATTGGCCCAATTAGGAGAAAAACTGAAAAAGTTTCCGCCCGCAGATCATAGCCCAAACCGTAGCGTTCTAACTCGGCCCAAATAACCCTTCCATTTATTTTTTCTGTTACCCACCCCCTTGTTTTTTTGTCGAGCTCCATTTGACACACATCTTCTTCTTACCGCAGCATCATCAAAACTCATCAACTTCACCATGTTTTTTCGTCTACTGAACCTCTAGTTTCAGAGAGGAAACCTTTAATTCGGTTTCTGAAAACCATAGCCCTTGGTTGGTGCCGAGAAAATAAGGTTCATGATATCTATCGTGTAGGTACTACATTTTATCGTGTTTGGCGGAGATGGGCAAAGAAAGCAATAATCCTTTTGAAAACAGAGAAATTAATCAATGAAGATTCACACGAAACGCGCGCTAACAAAAACAACAACAACAACAATAATAATAACAATAATAATAATAATAATAATAATAATAATAACTAGGCACATTCCAATTAAATTTACCAAAATCTATTAATATTGGAAATTTCAATTATTCGAGAATCAACTTTAAATTAAAGAAACAAATTAAATCTTATTAATAATATTAATTCTAATATAACTATTCTTTAATTATTTAAAAAATAATATTTATTTATTGTGATTTCTCTCTATATTATTTAACTTCTATTTAATATTTCATGATGAATGTTCACAAATAATATTACCAATAATCTTATGTCAAAAAGATTAAGTAATCTAATCATGATTTTAGTGCAATTTAAATTAGTAGTGAAAATACGCATATTTCATTTTGAATTATGTTAAATAATATGATTTTATTTATATTTAACCAAAATATGTTCAATTACATTATACGTATCATTTTCATACATAAACAAACATTTTATGAAAACGTCATTTTGCAAGCATTCTTCGACTCTTTCAAGTTATAATTTATGATTATGTCACTATTATAATGTGTTATTTCTTCTTATGTATGTAGTATATGTTATAAAAACGTATATAAGACACATTGAGATTTACAAAGAGCTTGTCGTTTTTATTATTTTGTTTACAAAGTTATAACTCATACTATTATAATTGATTATAATATGAAATTAATTTGCATCTATGTAATAAAAATCTATGCAAAACGTATATAAGACATGTTGGAGATTAGACAGCGGACTAGACACTGCTTATTATTGTTTTTTAATTTTATTCTTCGATTCGTAAGTTACAAGGTATCATTTTGTCATTGATAACAATATGTAATAAATATGTTAAAAATGTAAAGAAAAATATTTTAGCGATTATACGAAGAGCTAGACATTTCTTATGATTTCAATGTTTACTTTGATCTGAATTTGTTGTTTCTTCACTAATTACAATATGCAATTTTCAGGTTCACAATAAACATATTCTGTAAAACTTATATAAGATATCTTTACGATTTACCACGGACCTAATCTTTCGTATTATTTTGTTTCATTTTCGACCCGGCAAGTTACAACTTCTGGTTCCGTCGCTAGGGTCTAATGTGTCGGGGTCGCTCTATATGTCCCAAGAATCCCCAAGATTTCACTCGTCTCTGTTGTAGAACTGGATGTAATCCATCCAGTTTAGTAGTTGTTGTAGTTTAGCCAGTAATTGTAGTCTCTGTCCTCCTCGTCGCTTCCTTCCTCCTCGGCTTCAGCTTCCTCTGCGTCGTCATCGGCTTCCTCTGCATGAGCTTCCTGGTTGAAAGGATTTAGGAAGTCTACGACCGTCGGCAGCCTCTCTGGTAATTGGCCGGGGTTTGCGGGTTCTGCCGAATTATTTTCGATTATCAAAATAATGGTGGCGGGGACGGCGAGGTCCCGGTGCCGGTGCGCTCACGGCGCCGGCCAAGTGTCTGGTTCGCTGCCTGCGGTCGCCATTTGGGTGTGAAGATTATGTTTCGAAGACTACGTTTATATAGATTTGCATGTGAGGCGATTCAGATAAAAGCAAAGTAATAATTAACTAGATAAATAAAGAAGAGAACTGCGAACGATTACTTTGTTTCAACCACGAGCAACAGAATTCAGTTGCGGCAACGATACACTGGGGTTCCTGTCCTTGATGGTAAATTGTTTATTTTCTTTTATGAAGCCTAATCGTGTGTGTTGAGCTTTTTTCTAACCAAATTTATGCGGGTACCCGACGGGTTAATCGGGTAGCATATAATGCTACCGCAACACCAACCCATAGATGCTGGATCGGGAATCGAGTATCGGGACCTCTACCCGAACTTTAACCTGATCGAGAGGATAAATAATATGATTTTATTTTTATTTAACCAAAATATGTTCAATTACATTATACGTATCATTTTCATACATAAAACAAACATTTTATGAAAACGTCATTTTGCAAGCATTCTTCTACTCTTTCAAGTTATAATATTTATGATTATGTCACTATTATAATGTGTTATTTCTTCTTATGTATGTAGTATATGTTATGATAAACGTATATAAGACACATTGAGATTTACAAGGATCTTGTCGTTTTTATTATTTTGTTTACAAAGTTATAACTCATAATATTATAATTGATTATAATACGAAATTAATTTGCATCTATGTAATAAAAATATATGCAAAACGTATATAAGATATTTTGGAGATTAGACAACGGACTAGACACTGCTCATTATTGTTTTTTAATTTTATTCTTCGATTCGTGAAGTTACAAGGTATCATTTTGTAAAATATTATAATTACATAATATCACGAGCTTTACTATGAACAACATGTCATACATCTGGAAGATCATTACAACAAATAAAATTTTTTGAAAAAATAGTGTACATTATATATTAAATGTATATGAAGATAATATACTCACCCATGTTTCATTTGAGTCAGTTCGCAATTGGCATGGACTAAAAAATAGTTGAATTTACAAAAAAAATCTTTTAACCAATAAAATATTAATTTATAAATATATTAATAACTCTCTACATTAATAAACTTTAATAGTTCCGATGTTATTAATTTATAGAGTTTTTACTTGTAATATTCCAAAAAATAAAGAACGGACCATCTTCTTGAGTTGACTAACGGATATACATATTCCAGTTCTTAATGCATGTGATTGAATTGTCGGAGGCTGCACTTTTAGAAATTCTTATATTATTTACATATTCCACAATCTTATCTAACCACATCATCAACGTAGCTAATTACAAGATAAATTTAATGATAAACTTGTTGAATATACTCCATCCGATTTTTTTTAGTTGTCGTTTAAGGTTTTTGCACTCATATTAGAAATAGAATAAAATGTCTAATATACCCCTAATTAATTGTTAAGACTTTTTAATATATTCCATTTAATAATATTTGAAAGGTTAAAAGTGGAAATATGATAAATATTGTCATGAAATCCGTAAAACGACAACTAATTAGAAACAAAATTAAAGAGCTAAAACACATGTAAATAAAATCGGGTGGAGTATTATTTTTATTTAATGATCATAAAATCATGGGTATAAATCAAGGGGTAAATCTCCTCCACAAACACACACGCACGACCCCAATAATAGTCGGGCAAAGTTCACGTGATCGTAGTCAACGATTTTCATGCGAAGGATGGATACCTCGTCTATAATATGAAGTTATCTTTTATATTTTTCGTAGTTTAACAATTAAATCGTACGAATTTAAATTGAATGTATGTGCATATATGTGATTCATGACACGACAGGGCGCGTAATGATCCTAAAACAAACAAATAGATATGCTTTATAAAACCGAACGCATACACAAACAAAAACATGTGAAGAGACGAAAAGGACATTTGGAATGTTTGGAACTCGTAGTTTCTTGTGGCGGCCCCCCTTTTTTCTAATAATGTCATTAAGACTTATCAGGAAAATTTTCTTCTCAATTCTCATCCCATCATTCCATTTCCAACTTGTGTTTATGCCATGCCTTAAGGCTAATTACCTAGCGTGCTCCAATGAATTATTAATTTGACATGATTCTTATTATTTCGAGATCATTAATGGTTGATTCTCTCCTGATTCTCCTTGGAATTGGGGGGCAAGGAAAGGACTAAAAAGACTAATCTATGGAATAAAGTATCACTTATTCCTTTTTTTTTTTTTTTTTGGGTTGACACAAGCAGAATTCACGGCATATAGAAATCAAACAAAACTTTTACAAAAACGAATATTGCATAGGACTAAAAACACGTCCCCTGTACAAAAAGCCATTCCACACTATGTTACAGTTAAAAAACGGTCTCTCCTCGTTCATTCAATCCTATGACAACTTATTAAAACACAAACTAGACAACCTGAGTCATTAGGTCTCACCTTTGTCATGTCCTAAAAAAAGTCCACAAAGAAGGGACAACAACATTCATCAAAACCTCAGAGTCGGCTTCCTCGGAGACCCCTTCGATCATATAAATAACTCGAGAGACGAAAATTAAGAAAAAGAGAGAAGCGTCACTAAAATACTCAACAAACACGACGAGCTCCCATGAAGTAGTTGAAATCGTGGTGCTGAACCCTCAACTGCTTCAGCCACGAATCTGCTACGCTAAGCATCGATTCGAGCCTTTCTTGGTCATAACCGTTCTTGCCTGAGATCCATACGTCTCCTTGCATTTTGTACGTTGCTAAGCCAAACGGTGGCAGGGCTGTCGTGGCTGATTCGCCTACCTTTATTTTCTCGCCGACCTCTTCATCATAGTCCGTGTCTGCAGATTATCATTATTTACTAATCGAATATTGCATTTTGAGAGAGATTAAGGAAATCCCGCATAAAAAAGATTTGATTTTTAGACATGGGTTCGATCGATATATTTTTCTTGCATACCTTGGAAAGAAGAGGATAGGGTATGGTAAGTAAGAAAGCAAGATTTCAAGTCCTCAACCGTTCGCCCCGTCGGGACGTGATAAATAGGGTACCTGTAATTTACGTCGAAAACCATTTTATTTGATCGTTAGAGACAATCGACTGACGAAGAGTCGAGAAAAAAAGAAGATATTTTTCTTCTTACCAAGCAATGGCCATCCAACTAGCAGGTGAAAGGTCGACGTTTCGCAGGCTCATCAAGCCGGGATATCTCTGAGCTAAGCTACTAACCTGAGATGAAAAGAGAGACGGTAAATTTCCTCAGTTTATTTCGTTCGGTTAGAATTACTCAGACTCAAATTAGATAGAAAGAATACAAGCTTCACATGGAATCAATATCTCTTTCCTAAAAGCCAAGAGAGAATGTTGGGACAGAAAAGCAAGAATATACTCTGCTTAGAGTGAAGTTATTTACCACGCAACAGCGAATGGTCGTTACTGCACTATGAGTACGTCGAGGGATAGACAAATGGAAAAGAATAGAATAAATGCCCGAATAATAACAATAATAGAGCGAGCCGAACATCCCATTGCCATAAAAACGCAAAAATGGAGTTACCCAAGATTCATCGCATGAGGTCAAAAAAAAGCAAGGAAAGCACAAAAAACGATTGATTCCCTGGTTGTGATTCTAAGGAAGCAATACAGTGATTTTATTACTTTTGGAACATAACAATGATCAAGAAACCGAATTGCAGCAGCTTGAATTAAAAAAAAAAAAAAAGAAATATTACCTTGTCAATTAAAGGAACTCTACAGTAAGGAGATGATCTCTCGAAATACTGGCAATAAAGCTGACCCAATCTCTCGCTCGGCAGCCATGAGCTGTCTGGTTCAGACAAGATTTCCTCCGACGAACTACCATCCCACCTCGAAAACTTTTCTGTTTCGCTCTCATCGCTAAGCGAATCGCTGGACGAATCTCTAGTTCCACTAGCAGAGTCCATCTCTTCCCTATTGATTCAACAAGAATAGCCATGGCTCAAAAAAAGAGATGGGCTTATTGAAAATAGTATTGAAGAGAACGGTTATGTGTACAGCTTAAGGGAATAAGTCAGACAACGCGAATTGCTTATCAAGTCATGTAATGAAATGCAATGACAAGTGTTACCTAAGATAGTTAATGGAGGAATTGCTGGTGAAGATTTGAAGAGCTGAGAGGGATGGCGTGAAATATTGATTAAATGGCGTCCATCGTCGGTGGTTATAGGAACGCCAGCACCGTAATAACTCATTTCACCAAGCCATTCCAAAGATCGCCGAGTGTTATATAGTCCATTGTTTCTTTTTCCCACGGATGCCAAAGCTTATTGAGCTTCTTTATCTCACTCTTCAAGAATTTATCCGGAAATATGATGAATAAATTATGTGGAAAGTTGGGATATATACATTCATGAGGAATTGATTGGATTAGCCTTATATGAACAAAAAAAGGACAAACCTTGGAGAGGGATTGAGAAGGGACAATAGGAGTTGTTGAATCCAAGAAACGTTCCAAGTTTGTCTGCTCCGACGATACCTTTTCATCAAAGATCATCATCATCGATTTCTTGAAACAGAGAACAGAGAGAGAATATATGAGAATATTTTCTATTTAATTAATTTTAATAAATTCTCTCTCCTATCCTCTTCAATTGAGAAACAGAGAAGCACAAAAACCCAGAGGGGAAAAGAAGAATGGATTACAGAAGAAAGACTTGGACGAGCAAGGGAAGAGAGAAAATCCCGGGATTTTCTATTTTTTTCCATCTTCCTTCGAGGGAAAAAAATGGCACAAAAGTCTCGAGAGAAATTAAAATAAATTGCTAGCCTTTGACGCTTGGCTGAAATTACTGGCACAACAAAGACCCTTCTTTTTCCTATTTCACCATAAAAAAAAAATGATCTTTTTCTCTTTGTTCTCGGAATCCCATTTCGCAAAAAAATCGATTCTTGATGAACCCAAAAGCCACTCAATGATTTATCTCAAAAGAAAATTAAAACCCTTCTTCAAATCATAGAATATCGTCGGCATCGTCATCATCATATCAAACGCCACGTTATTCAAATAAAGGCAAACGACGACTAATCTATTCATATGGGAGCTCAATCGCCAGCTTCATGAATATGTTGGAGAGGGGAAATCAACTTACATTGAGATGATTCGTTCCCATTTTATCTTATTTCACTTCTGAAATAAAAAAGATAACTCTTTTCAGATTATCTATTTCTTCTATACATGTGAAACGGAGAAGAAAACTTAAAAGACTCTGTTTCGAAACTTGACACGAAGGTATGACCCAGAAACGTTTGGCTCACGCGAATATATATACACATATATACACATATATATTACAAAAAGCAAGAAAGACATCCACTTTCAGTTATTACTCTGTCTTATCCCGCAAAAAAGAACAGAAAAACATGCTTTGAAATAAAAAGAAAAAAGAAAAAGAAAAAAGAGAGAGAGAACAACCTCTTGCCTGAAACTAATGTGTGTTAATGTGAATTTGTCTGTGTGTGCTAAGGACCAGAAACTTTGGCATCAGCACACGGGAAATAAAATTGGAAAACGAAAATTAAAATGTGAGTGTGACGACTGACGAGGGAAATGTAACGTAGCGACAAATATAAAAGAAGTGGAAGATTGTAATAAATATAAATATATTTATGTAATATAGATATACATTTATATATATTTATTCATTTCTCATTTAATGATTTCCAACACGCTGGTTCAGTGATTATTAAGATATGATTATGGGAATGGGATATTCAAATTAAATAATGGATAAGTTTGAGACATGGTGGGGTCAAAACGGAGACTACTAAACTTTTACCTGGTATTCAATTTAGAAGTTTCGATTTTGGAAATATATTACATCAATTATTATCACCTTTGGTAAAATTGTAATTGGACTGTCCATATTTGAGTGGTCAAATAGTAAAATATTGAAAAGAGAACAAAGTATACATGTTTTTTTTAATAAATCTCGGATGATATTCCTAAAGTATAATTCTAGTAACTAAACAAATTTTATTTTTTTGGGAATGAAACAAAGTAATTATATTATATATAGACGAGATCAATAACTTACTTAACTCAACGTATTATATTACGCTTACCGGGTTGTATTTACTTTGAAACAATCCATGGAATTGAAAGTATTTTTAATCTCATTTTATATTCTTGCACGGAATAATATTTGATTAATATCGTAATAGTTTTAGTCTAGTGAATCTAAGCGTGCTTTAGTTGTTTGCCCCATTCCGCGTTATGAGAAAAACCAATTCCACTTATCATGTGCCCAAATGCTGACGTCTGAGTTTGGCAATGTAATAACAAATAATAATGACCGCCGTTTACCATCCTCTGCTGCGTACCATTCTTCGATCATATATTAATAAATTTAAGAAACAAAAACAATTTATAGAAGATTATCATCTTTACTTGCATTGTGATCATCTGTTGATTAATAATATTAAATTTTCAAGCCTTATATTAGTTGGTAATAAATGGCAGCGTTTGATCAGTAGACGCGTTGTCGGGACCTAAAATAACATGGAGCACATTGCTTTTGGTTTGTATGTGTGTAACACAATTTTTATTTTTATCTTTTAATAATTGGAGAGCAGTGCTTCTCGGATCGGTTGACCCGAACCCGTTTCAAAGCTTTCCAATCCAATCGAAATTTGTTGGGCTGACAGATATCGGTTTAGGCCCATAAAGCTGGGCCTAAGGCCTGTTAACCTCATTTCAATGACAGCATGTGATTATTACATAAGCGAACGAAATACATTTTATTGCACAAACAGAACTGATGATCCTCTCATATCAAAGTGCCATTGTTCATGGGATCATAAATCGACTAGCAAAAAAGATACCTTTGTGACTGATCACGTTAGCATCGATCAAAATCCGAGCATTTTGTAGACAATGAAGCTCAAGAAACAGAAGAAGATGGCCAAGAAAAGATAATCTACGAACACGAAGAATGATTCTGATCCATGGTTCTTCATTGCCGTGATCTTCCTCGCCTGTTGTTGCTGCATTTCCTTCTTCTCTTCATTTTCTTCGATTCTTGCCATTTATTTTCCGACCTTTTTTCCTTTGGTTCTTAAGAAGATCTGTGAATGTTCTTCCTCTTCACCGAGTTTTTGGGGCTCAATTAGTTGGTCGTTTGCTTTGTTCTATATTGAGCTTCGGAGATACACTTTTTTCATTATCTTATTTTATTCCCCTTTTATTTTTCTATTTATGATTTATTTCTTGACATTTAATGTAAGACTTTAGAACCTCGTAGAAATAGAAACTTCATGGCCTGGCACAATCTTGGATCTCCGACCATTAATTCTACCACAAAAATGGTAGACACGACTGTAATCAAATTATAGCCATCTCAGAGTTACAGAAGCAAAAAATCAGAAAAAATGGCTGCTCTCAAGAACAGCTCCTTAATCAAAATCTCTTCAACAGCTTCAGCTTCTACCGAAAACCAGAAACAAATCATCAACAAGCACTCTCATCATCATCATCATCGAGTCTCAGCTGCTGTAATCCCAAAGCGTTTCTTCATCACAAACCTCGAAGCAAAAACGAAAACATTTCATGGGCCAACCTTCGCTGTTGCGGAGGACAAAGGTTCTTCAGCCAAAGACGATAATAAACTATTCGATCAAGGCAAAGACGATGCTTCATCAACCTCAGTTAATGAAGAAGAAGGAAGTCGCGAAAATAGTGATAATTCCTCAGAGAGGTTCATCAATGCTGCTATTGTTCTTGGCGCTGGTTCTCTTGCCATAACCAAGCTGCTCACCATCGACCATGATTACTGGCATGTATGTATGTCCATCTCTTTTCATTTATTACATCCCTTTCTTGTTCGAATTCTGAACTGCTGCTTCTTATATGCTGATTTGTGCTTGTCAATTCGAAGGGATGGACGGTATTTGAGATCCTTCGCTACGCGCCAGAGCACAATTGGAATGCCTACGAAGAAGCACTCAAGACACACCCTGTCTTGGCTAAGATGTTCATAAGTGGGATAGTTTACACTCTTGGAGATTGGATTGCACAAGTAATTATTCCTTTTTTTTTTTTTCAAAAAAAACGTTGATGCTTTGAAAAGGTTGTAAATGATCTGTGTTAGTTAACTTTCTTGTTATGCAGTGTTACGAAGGAAAACCGCTCTTCGACTTTGACCGTACACGCTTGCTTAGGTCTGGCCTAGTTGGGTTCACACTTCATGGATCGCTTTCTCACTATTACTACCAACTCTGTGAGGTTGTCTAATACTCACAATATCTGCAAACTTTTGTATGTTTATATATTGGTGAGAGAGATGCAATGAGCAGCATATATGCCTCTAATTCTTTCGATAATAAAACAGTCGCTGGTTCCATCGAAAGATTGGTGGGTAGTTCTCGCAAAAGTTGCGTTCGATCAAACGGTGTGGGCTGGAATTTGGAACAGCGTATATTACGTTGTTCTTGGATTCTTGAGATTTGAATCGCCGGCGAACGTTTTTGGTGAGCTGAAGACAACGTTTTGGCCTATGTTGACAGTAAGAATTAATACCAGCACAATCGTTTTTTTCTTCTCTTAACGAGCAAATTTAATGAGGTTACTGACAAATAGGCTGGCTGGAAATTATGGCCTTTCGCTCATCTGATCACTTATGGAGTCATCCCAGTCGAGCAGAGACTGTTATGGGTCGATTGCGTCGAGCTTTTGTGGGTCACTATACTCTCAACGTAAGTGTTCGATCCATAATTCATAACGTGTATTGATTGAGCTACAACCTCTGAGATCATGGCAGTTAAGTATGTGTGATCTAATATTCTTTGCGTATGATGCTGCAATAAATTTCAGTTACTCGAACGAAAAATCAGAGGGGCGCGCATCAGAGGTTTCCGTATCAGAGTCCGCTTCCTCGTCTAGAAAATCTCGCAAGGTTAAGTTTCGTCACGGAAGCATAATGTAATAGTTCCTCTTTTTCATGAAGTTGGATTATTATTATGAAGAATACTAACTCGTTTCGTTTTGCAGGAGTGAGTAACCACAGAGGTTTATCGTACCTCATTTGAAAGAGGGTAATAAGACTGTATGTTATCTGATGTATATATGTAAGTTGTTGCACAGTAAGATTTGGGTTATGCTTTTCGAGCTCTGATTGGAAGTTGATCTATGTTGTCAAACCCAAGTTACACAAGAAACCCAACATACTACTTGTTGAAAGATTTGTTTTTTTTTTTTTTTTCAGTTGGTAAATATAATTTCTTCCTCTGAGTTCAATGAAGTTTCGGCCGCATTGTTGCAGACAAGAATAATGGATATTTCCAAGACAACCTTAACTTAATGTTCAATCTAACTGCTGTCTTGTTTTCCCTCATGGAATCAATCGGCATGCAGACAAAAACAGGAACAAGAACGATCATTGGACTTTACTTCTAGTTTTTGTTCGATCGTACGATTGCTACGATGAACTTTAACATTGGTAACTCAGCCGTGTCTTTCTTCCATATAACCGACGCATAACCACTCTGATTACTTCCTGATCTCAAACCAAAGAAAGAAAGAAATAATAATGGGCTCTGTTTCTCGTCTTTCCCGCGTTTCCCCAAACACTTCATCTTCGATAGACAACTATCGAATATACGTCCCTTTCTGCCCCAAGAATTCCGACAGCGATGGAACCTTCTCGCCGTTCATCGTCTGCTACACACCCTCGACCAACTCTTGGCGCAGAGCCACGTCGATCCTCAGATACCACGAAGACATGGTCCTGAAAGATTTCGCCATGGTCTCAGTGGGCCCCTACGTCTTCGTCCTGGGCGGCCGACTGTGTTTTCCGACGCAGGGAAATAGCCCAGTTTCTGAGGACGGAGATAGGAGCCACGTGGCTACGCCGACGGTGGTTGCCTATGTGAGTAGGTACAACGTTGTAACGGACAGCTGGGATCACTGCGCGCCGATGATCGTGCCCAGGTATAAGTTCGCCTGTACGGTGTGTAATGATAAGATCTACGTCGCCGGCGGGCAGTCAACGCTGGGCGCGCTAATGGGCTTTCGTCGGTCGAAGTTTACGACCCAGCTTTGGATCAGTGGAGATCTCTCCCCGACATGAGTACGAGGAGGTCAATTTCAATAGAATAAAATAAAAAAAACCTTTTTTTTTCTTCCTCGGTTCTTTCTTCCACACATCGATGGTTTCTTTTCTTCTAGGTACAACTGCGTGGCGGTGAATTGGCAGAACAGAATCATGGTGGTGGGCGGCTTCGTCGACGGCGTGGGCCCGTTCGTGATGCGGCGGAGCTCGGCGGAGATCTACGACTGGGGTGAAAACAGGTGGCGGTTCGTGCCTCGGATGTGGGACCTCGACGTACCGCCGAACCAGATCGTGGTGGTCAACGGTCGGCTCTTCAGCTCCGGCGACTGCCTGATGCGGTGGAAGGGACACATCGAGTCCTACGACGAGCGGCAGAACATGTGGAACGACGTGCAAGGCTCGCACTTCAACTCTATGTCGCCGAGCAATAACGGCGGCTCTCCTCAGGAGGAGAGGCAGTACCTCACCATGGCTCCCGTCGGAAACCATCTGTACTTTCTAGCGGGTTATAAAGTGGGCGGTGGGGGAGAGGCGGCGCCGCGGCGGGAGAGGGTGGAGGTTCATGTCTTTGACACGGCGGCGAACGGCGAGGGATGGAGGAGTTTAACGCCGGTGGAGGAGGAAGAAGAGAAGGAGCTCTGTGGGCACTGTTGTGTGGTGAAACAAGAACAACGACGATCTTAAAGTTAATCGATGGGCGGAGAAAACGGCGGCAAAGTCGAAGAGTATTGTGTAATAATAAGACGTTTGTTTGACGACGCAATATTCGAGGTTGGAGGATAATGACGTGTGCTGTGTAGTGTTGTTTAAATATAATTACATGAATAAAAGTGTGGTTTAATTTTCTGTTGCTTCCTTTCCTTGCACACATGATTAGCCTCTTTCTTTCTTTATTGCCTGCCCATAACTCAAATCACTAATTACTAATTCTCTTTTAGTTATTGCGAAGTTCGAAACAGAGTAAAAAAGTCAACAACTTTCCAACCGCTTAGCTTTACTTTAATATCTCTCTCTCTCTCCGTCTATATATACAGACAGACCACCAAAAGTAACCTTTCCAATTAGTTACTTATTACATACGGATACTGATCTCCTCGACATATCATAGAAGCGTAAACGCAGCTTTTGAAAGAAAAACTTGGTTAAGGAAAAATGGTATGCTTTTGTTTCTTGGTGGACCAGACTAGAAAAGTCCGGCGAAGCAAGCCGGCGGCGGGGACATGCTCGCGGTGCGGCGGTTGCGCCAGCGTGGCAGACATGAAGACGGCGACGAGGTTCTGTTACATACCATTCTACTGCAAAACATGGAAAGCTATCGTCTGCACCTTCTGTGGAACCATTTTGAGGTCATACCGTTAATGATATTATTTACATTTGAATCAGTGCGAAGGATATTATTGATTAATGACCTAATATAATATTCTTTTTGAATTATTTTTCTGGCTTAATGCTCTCTTCTGTTTGGACAGTTTTCCCTTTGATTTGATATCGAATTAACGTTGTATTAACATAACCAGTTGGTGAATTGAAGCTCAATGCTCCGACGTTTCAGCTACTCATTCATCATATATCTGTTCTTGTTAGCTAAGCATATAGTAGTATAAAAGAGACGTATAACGTAATAAAATGGAAATAAATGGTTCAAATTTGACATTCATTTTCGATGGTGGGAACGTAAGGATGGTTGTGAAAAAAATTAATTACTGCTTTGAACTGCACTACGGCAAATTATTTTAATATTACTCGTACTGATTATGTAATTTACTTTGAGGACTTTGTAGATTGGAATATAGGTCAATAAATAAAGGTGAATAAATCATTAATATCACGGTATGCACGGGAGATGGTAGAGAAAAAGACAACGGGGTATCCAATAAAAAATAAATTAAAAAGTAGGCAGACTTCAAGATCCTTGTGACGTTACATTAAACAATAATAATAATATAGGTTATCGTTGCAAATTTCACGCGTATTTCATATTTAACCTAACTCAAATTTCACTTGAAGCGAATTACCAACACCATCCTTGTTGTGTTTAGAACCTACACTACATTACAGTATTTTCATAAGTCTACTGAATACTTTGGTCAGTCAGATAGCACGTGCTATCATATAATATTATTTTCTTGTCGCCACATTTGTAGAAAATAAACATAAAAATATATTACTCTATTATTGAAAGATATAGATAGATCCAAGAGGCGTCGATTTTTGCATCTGTAAATTTTTTCGTGATGATCTCAGTGATATTCGATTGATGATGGGCTTGAAATTATTTTATGAAGTCGACGACTTTCTAATACGAATTTGCGTTTACATTAACTTGGTGGAGAAATATATTAGCATATATATCGCGCGTGTAAACTGCTACAAACAGAACACTTTTCTCCCGCTAAAAAAAAGCTCTTCGAAAAATTCAAGAAACTCAGTTATACATCTCCAATTTTTGCCACCATTGAAGATTCTAGCAGCTAGAAAGCGAGTTCTTCCATCACGAACTTGTATATCTAACTCCCTACTACCTAAGCATGGTTTGATTCACCGCATATCGTTTCAAATCCTAATTCGTTCGAGTTTCAAAGAAATCAATGGCGAGCGACGATGGCAGCCAAGACAACGAGCATGGATCTCATGATCAGTTAAGCAAATGCACTCACTGTAATTACAAGATCTGCATCTATGGTTCGCTATGTGATGAGGTAATAGATCATCTCCATTATCATAGCATCATACGATTTCTGGGATTTCAAAATCGAACTTAAGTTTCTGTTTGTGGGTTCACGCAATGATCAGTTTCCCAAGCTTAAGCGAAGCACGAGGAAAAGCGCAGCAGACTTCAAAGAGGAGCAGCAGATCAAGAAATGAGCACATCATCATGCAGTCGTTCACCTTCAAAGAACAAGATGAACCACCACTTTCCCAGAAGCAGAAGGTTTGTAGCAGAGATTTCAATCAAGAATCGTAAACTAAACCATCGTCTTTCTTGTAATAATGAATTTGACTGTAATTATCAGGTTATGCATAAGTCGTCAGACACCAAAGATGGCCAAGTCGAACAAGGCATGGCATCATTATCCTCAGCTCCGAGTAAAACTACTACTACTGATGATGATGATGCTATTACCCTTAAGGACTGGCTTGATTCGAACGCAGAAGGTGGCGATGGCCAAGTGCAAGTCAAAGGTACAACATCTTCAGGCCAGAGTACAACTACTACTCCGATTTTACGACTGAAGAAGATGAGGATCATCCTTGGAAGGACTCAGCTGATTGGAATCCGAAAGATGATGGGATCGATGCTACGAAAGAAGAAATGGATGCTTATATCGTCAAGATGTTTTCTCGCAAAGAAAGCAATTTCTCCTTCGTTGAGAGGAGGGATTATTAACAGTACACTTTGTTTTTGCAATTTTTCTTTGCAATAATAGAAGTCTTGTTCTTGACACAGAAAAGCATGCATGCCAAGCTAGCTGGTTGGCTTAGGGTTTTAGAATGTGTGAAATAATAGAGAAGTGGGAATTAAACATTTTGAAGGTGTAAGTGCACAAAAGAACAGAAATTTCCCTGCGCTTCTCGAATGAATGGATGGATGATCTGAGCTTTTTTTTTGGCAAGCTGCGAAAGATTTGTTCTGAAGTACCTTATTCTTTACTATAGATTGATGAAATCTGCCACGAGGCAAATGATCCAACGTATTTCATACAATTTCAAATGTTATTATTGAAACCATATTTAACATTTATTACAATCATTATTCAAATATCCAAAGCACAAGCATGATCTCCATTCAGACCAAACTACTACAAACTCTCATTAACACACAGCACACAGAACAAACATTGTAAGCAAGCAAGCACAGATATTCTTCTATTAACTCCTTACTTTTCAGACTTCATCATCCTCGGCAAAAACAAGCTCTTGACAAACAGAAGACTCCGCACCTCCTTCATCGCCGTCGTCGCTGAAGTAAGACTTTCGACCAACTAATTCAGACACTTTCTTCGCAGCGCCAGAGTCGCGAGGCGTCTCGTTCCTACACCGAGCAATCTTAATCTTGGGAAGCATGTCGGGCACAGCCACGACATATTGAGACGAAGATACTTCGCTCCCCAAACTACAGTGAACGACTACCTCACTAGGAATCTCCCATCTCTTCTTCACTCTGCTACCAACACTTTCACTGCCTAGAGAATTCATATCCTTCGCCTCAGTTTGGCCTGCACGCGACTTTTCAGCTGATAAAGAACGCTTCTTTTCGCACCTATTGTCTTTATCATTCTCGGGAAACGATCTCTTTCTCACTGCAGAAGCGTTCTGGTTGTACCTGCTAGCAACAACGCGGCCTGGCCTGATTGGTTTTTTGCTGGTCATGGCACTGATTTCTCGCCGTCTTTGAAGAGATTCTTGGGCGGGACTGAGCTGACGAGCGAAGTTTCTTTCTTCTGAGTCTTTTTCAATGAGATGGTGGTCACGCCTGCCTTGATGAAGAAGCTTGGGTCACCTTTCTTGATTTGGGGCTTACAGTGCTGCAATTCTTGATCCTTTCCTTGGACAAGGCTTTCTCTTCGTCAATGTCCTGCAATTTCCAGAAACAAGACTTCCTTCGATTGCTCTGGGCAGGAGTTATGTTGTTGTTAGATTCTTGCTTGGCTGATAGTTTAGCCCCGTAAATCTCAGAAGGACCCAAACTCAATCCTCTTCGCCCAGCTGATAGAATCTCTGCTGGCCCCAAACTCAAACCCCTTCTTCCAAGATTCGATTTTGCAACCAAATATGAAGAATTTTCAACCTTCTCTTTGTTATTCACACTCTGTTTCTGCTCCATGAACTTCGCAGGTATCACTCTAACCCGTTTCTCCGAAGCCTTAATCGCAACAGCACGCTTCTCTATCTTCTCCAACTTTAGGGTTTCCAATCTCGAATTCAATCTCAAGATCTCCGATTCAATCAGTTGAATTTCTTCGTCGATCTTCTTCTCGTCTCTCGCCTCCTTCGAACTCAATTTTCCTCGAATGCCTTAGCAGTGGCCGATTTCTGCTTGGAATCATCGTCGCCGGCGTTCAATGGCTTGAGCGGCGCAGCTGTTGATCTGAGGGAAGAAGAAACAGAAGAGGCGATTTGATTCTCTGCAGCGAATCCCTGATTTTCTTTGTCCGATACAGAATCGAAGGACGCCTTAGGGTTACCGAAAACAGACTTCAGCGAACCCCAAGACCTCACGCTAACCTCTTCGGAGACTTCCCCATTGTCGAAAGCCGCGTTGTTCCATATCTGAATATCTACGGAGGACTCCATGCGTTTCTTCTTGTAAAGGCAACAACACAAGCACTCAATTTGATGAAATACCTTTCGATTACCTACTGTTCTTTGAAATTGATCTACGATGAGAATAGTTGGAGTTCGAATAAGGATTAGCATTTTTCTGTATGTATATTGGCGAATGAAATGAATATTCGACCGTTGGAGTTCGAAGAATACGTTAAGTGGAAATGGGAAGTCCGCTCCATCGTGGCCATTGAATAGATAGTGAAACGGCTATTAGGACGCTCCGATTTTGATTTAAAGGTTAATTTTTTACTAATGATGCCATTAAATTGTTCTTTTTTATTTCTTGGGTGAAAGAAATCATTTACCTTTATGCGTAACATAGTGAACATTCTTACACGATTGTTGTCTTGTAACTAAATTAAATGAGTCGAGAAAGTTCATCTCTGCGGTGAAAGAAAAATGGAGGGAGGGTGACAAAAGTAAGGAGAGGTCAGCCTCATATTGATAAATCACCCACGTGTCCATCAAAGGTTAGCTGCCACATAATAGTGGGATTAAATAAATAAATAAATCATAATAAGAATTTAAAAGAAAAAACAAAAATCCAAAAACACCACAGCAAGGATAATCCTCCTATCGCAATCTACTCCACTCTTCTTCTTCCTCCCCAAAGAGGTTCAACTGAAAAAAACATTCAGTTGAATCTGTAAAAATTAAACGTTTCGGTCAGGTCTGGTTTATCAATGGCAGCTGTTGTTACTTCTTCGATATCACTCGGTACAATTGCTCAATCGGCAGACCGTAAGTTCTCAGTTTCGTCGGCGAACAGTTTCCTGAATACGAATTTCGAAGCTGCTTTGAAGCTCAGAAGCAGCGTTTCTTACGATTCGATCAGCTTTCGAGCTCATAATCCTCGCATGGTGGTTAATTGCATGTCCACTGCCTCAGGTCAGATTTTTTTCCCCATATTTTCCTTTTCTGGTACCCTTGATGTAGTAGTAGGGATATTTTTTTCTCTCTTGGCTCTCAGATTTGCCGACAGTTTCCGAGACAAAGCTGAATTTCTTAAAGACATACAAGAACCGATTCCTAGCGTATACAACACAGTCTTGCTAGAACTACTTGTACAGCAGCATTTGATGAGGTACAAGAGGTCGTACAAATACGATCCCGTCTTTGCGCTTGGTTTTGTCACTGTGTACGATCAGCTCATGGAAGGCTATCCAAGCGATGAGGACAGAGACGCCATTTTCAAGGCTTACATCGAGGCTCTAAAGGAGGATCCTTCTCAATATAGGCACGTTTTGTACCTCCATCTCTTTCGATTATGTTTTTTATGATTGTGTGGCTCATAACTATGTGTGTAGGGTTGATGCTCAAAAATTAGAAGAATGGGCGCGAGGGCAGTCTTCGAATTCGTTGGTCGATTTCGCGTCGAGCGAAGGAGAGGTTGAAAACGTATTGAAGGACATTGCGCAAAGGGCGGGGAGCAAGGACAGTTTCAGCTACAGCCGTTTCTTTGCCGTTGGTCTCTTTCGCCTGCTCGAGCTAGCAAATGCCACTGAGCCAACTATCTTGGATAAGGTAACCTCCTACTGATCATTTATGTGTATTAGGCATGCGTATTTTGAAAGAACGATATTGGTTTTGCAAGCCAAACGACCCCTCAAGTCCACGTCCTTGGGTGTTCTCCTAGATGCTGTCGATTTTGACAGAACGAGTCAACATACGAATAGATATCTCAATTTTTTCGTGTACTTATGACAGCTTTGCTCTGCACTGAACGTGAACAAAAGAAACGTCGATCGTGACCTAGATGTCTACCGCAATCTCCTATCTAAGCTGGTTCAAGCCAAGGAGCTGTTGAAGGAATACGTTGAGAGGTGAATGATCGACTCGACTGACTCCCTTAAAGTTTTGCTAGTCTTAAGAACCATTTTCTATGTTCTGATGCAAACCTTAAAAAAAAAAAAAAAAAAAATTCAGGGAGAAGAAGAAGATGGAAGAGAGGGCAGCATCTGCCTCACAGAAACCAAACGAGGCAGTCAAGAAATTCTTGGCCGATTCCCAACTTTCCGGGCAGCGATGAACGGGATGTGCTCGGTTCATTCAATATGTACGTAATAGAGTGTTTGTCTTTTATTACAGCGGTGTTTGTGTTTCTGGTTCGATCGAAATTCCGTACCTATTCACGTCTATGCAAGAAAATCTGATAATACGACTCTGCTGTGAACTTGCTATTTGTTGAAGCCATCATTTTCTTGTTGTGCCCAAATAAATTTACAGCGAACCAACGTAATCATCATGCACCGTTTAATAGCTCGAGCCCTTCGTCAAATAGCCCTCGAAAAGCATCCATCTTCGCCCGAGGCAGAACCACACCGACCTCAATCCCTCCCATCAAATCCTTAGCTTCAGAGAGCGAAATCTCCCTCTTTCCATCAATGGATAGCTCCTCAATCTTAACGGGTCGACCCGTCCCAAAATCCAACCCGTAAACGCCCAACTTGGGCGACCCGGTCACCGCCACGTGGAGATCCGATCCGCGAATCTCCTCCCATTCCAAGATCCAATCTTCCGCCCCGCCCAACGCATCAGCATTCAGCTCCTTGATCGCATCGCCGATCGCTTTCGCTGCGTGCAAAATTCCATGTTTGCCCTTCATTTTGTCCCTCGTAATCGCTGCTCTGCCAAAAGCCACGAAGTTCCCGACGTACTCCTTGGATATCGGATAGTGCAATCTTGTGAAGCCGCCGGCAACGAAGCCAAAGTAGTGAACGGTTTCGTCGCTGAGGTCAGAACGGTAATTAGGCCAGTGAGTCTTCAGCCGCATAGCCATACGTGCGCGCAAGCAAGGACGTACGGGAAAGCAGCATTTGGGTCGACCCGAATAACGGGTCGGAGCGGGTCAGTATCCATTCCTTGATTCTTTCCATGTGGGTCGGGCCCACGACGAAAAGTGGCACGCTGCAAATCTTCATAGGTGTCGTTACAAGTGAAGGCGGAAAGATTAGTGTTCATCTTCTTCCTTTCATTGATCCTCGACCAGTCTTTGAGGAAGATTGACTTGAGCCCACGTGGATCTTTAATGATTGATCTGTCATGAGATGTTCGATAGGTCTCGACGATTTTATTACCGTTTGCGTAAGCAGCCCACGTCTTGAGGAAATTGTTGAACGTCCGACCATCTGCTGCCACGTGGCGCAGTGTGAATCCCATTGAGAATCCACATTCTGGGAAGATTGTGATGTTCACGGACAAAAGTGGCTCCTCTTCATGATGCCGCTGCAAAAATAACCACAGGATATAGTAAAACATATACGTGGTCAACTCTCAATCTTTATCTGATAAGGGAATTTCTTTCTTTCTATGTATCACTAAATTCCTAAAAGTAGTCATAATAATAAAAAGAAGATTGCAGACATTATATTGCGAGGTGCGAGCATTCATTCAATGGCATTATCACAAGAGCAAGACCATGAAAATCGCAACTCACAGTATCATTAGATTGAAGCCCATTTTCCCTCGTAAGGCTACTATGAACAAGGCCATGGAAATCTCTAGCCAAACAGTGGTGGTTTCCTACAAGATTCTTAAACAGAACTTCATCTTCTCCTGCTTCATGGACTGTAACACAAACGTAGTCCCCTTCTCTACCTACTCAATCACGGGCTCGCCGCTCGCCGCCACGCCGCCGGCCATCACTAATTTTTCCGGCGAGGGGAAAGAAGTGCTTGAGAGCCAGCGAGAGAGAGTGCTCTAGCTTTGGCAGTACCTTCTCTTTGAAGTGTTCAGTCGACGAGGGGAATTCGTAGAAGAACAGTGCTTGTGTCGGTGAGAAGAGTAGCCAAGGGATGTCCAAGAATGTAAGAGGAATGCTTGTCTCCGGTGCAGTGCGTGGCGGGGGAGAGATGAAGCTGCGTTTAAGCAGTTTCGTAGTTGCAGCAAAAGAAGCCATCGTTGTGTTGTACTCTGCTTTTTTCCTCACCCCCCTTTGTCTCTGTGGTGGTTGTGACGAAGATGCAACTCAAAATTGTTTATAGATGATATTCATTATAATATTACCACGTTTTCTACGAAGATGCGAAATGAAAGACTGATGTTAACTACGGGCCAACTCAGGTTTGTTCTGATTGTACGAGCAATTATTGATGTGCGCACTCCATTATATTATTGCTACAGGAAATTTGTTGATGCAATGTGACGCGTGAGGAATATATGTCTATGAATGGAGTCTTCAACTTTTCTCCTAGTTAGTCCCCTATATCTCGTTCTAATTCCACACTTCTTAAGGAGTTCAAGAATCGAATATATCATGCCATTATTCAGCGATTTCACAAAGCAAAGGCCAAATGGAGAAAACATAGACAAACGTTGTGCTTAAGCAGCAGTCGCAATGCAACAACACATCGCACACAGCATCATACTTCATTATTCAGATTCAAGTTCTACTTGCAATATGTTATATAATTAAAAGTATTTGATCTCAATCTCAAGAGTGCTCTGAACTTACCATCGTTGTGGCTCTTTCTTAGGAGATATTCCTAAGAGCTTGCTGATCATATCCCCAGCGCAGAAGAGATTTTCGTACCACTAGGCATTGGAAGGCGTGTCAAATTTCTGCTTCTGCTTCTACTCTGTTTTTGTGGAGTGTCCCATGACCTCTTTTAGAGCAGCAGCAGCAGATATCTTTGAAGAAATCATACCTTGTTTCCCTTTCTTGCCTTCAAGTCCTCGATCGAGTTGATGCGCTCCGGCGGAAGAATCCTTACTCGCCTTGATGGGTTTTTCTGTTGTAGTAAGTGAGGTGACGGAGAAGGCTTAGCACGTATTTTTTCAACTGTTCGTCGCCGACGTTTTTTTTGGCAGGGATTTCCTTCTAAACTAAGGGCTTGGAGGCAGCTGTAGTTTGCGGCGAGCTGGCCAAGACATTTGGTGGTTGAGATTTTGTTGAAGCGTAGGTCGAGGATGCTCAGTTTTAGGAGGCGGTGGAGGCCTTCGACTTCGCTGATTTTGTTGCCGGCTAAGTACAGCTCCTTGAGGGATGAACAAGATGAGAGGCCTGACGAAGCATCAAGAGAAGTTGCGATAAGATTGAGATTAGAAATTCTGATGTTTCATTACTATGATAATTTACTTGACGATGGGTGAAAACCTACCATGTCCAATTCTTACGATCCTGTTATAACTCAGGTCGAGAACACGAAGTCGCGTAAGATCCCTCAATCCTTCAATGGTTGAGATACTATTTTTCGAGAGGTTCAAAATGTGCAGCCCTCGAGGAGGGCACCAGCAGTTATCCTCACTAGAAAGGTTATGAGGAGAAAACATTTTGAAAAATCATCATTTTGGAAAAGAAAACCAAGTTTAAAGCACGTCAATGAGCATGATGTTGTTCAGGCAAAACATAAATAAATGCAACGAAACACATACCTATGGCATTTCCAGATAGATTAAGTGCTTTGAGGGTAACAAAAGCACTGAGAAATGGGATGGCGACCAAGCCGAGGTTAGTTAGTTGAGCTGATGCAGCTGAGGCATTCAGAGGAGACACAAATTTCTTTGCTGCTTCTGCTCCAGGGTTGATCTTGACGTCTGACTTCACCGCTCTTGATTCATCTAGTACAAACTTGCCCTTTGACGACTCAGAGCCATCAAATGGAGCAAATTCATTAGAGTCCTCAATGGAGTATAGTGCTGCAGGTCATTAACCCAATCATCTATTCGTTTAAACCTAAAATCCTTAGGTGGAACTTCATCAGGACAATAAGTGAAGTTTCTGCTTTTTTACCTTTGTCCACAGTCACCACATCTAACGCTGGCATTATCCAATCTTTCGCTGAACCAACATATTTATAAGTCTCACACAAGCATCATCAGCTGGATTTTCTTCATGAACCTTGTCATTGTCAAAGACAGAATCATCTCTCTCACGGCGTCGCGTTTGTCTTACACTTTCATGCCACAAGTTCTTTTTGCATTCTAAACCGTGCAGATCCTCAACTGATCTAGAACACTGCAGAAAAGATGGGGAGCATCTAGTAGGGGAATTCATGGTAGGCAAAGACCTTGATTTCGCAATGACTGCCTGGATTTGAGGCGCACAGTCATCAGATTTGAACCATCCGATAAGCACATATCATCTTGATTAGCATCCACCTCTTCATGATATTGTGGATTCCCAATTGAAATCATGGACATATCTTTCACAAACTTAGAGTTTACTCGAATCGAATCAGGGAGCACCAATTCTTGTAACTGATCTATTACTCCAAGCCCACGGTTATTAATCTCGTCAGAAACAAGTAATGCACGATTACCAGCACACCTATCAGAAGAAGTTTTGTGTTCTTTCTCACCTTCAGAATCATCAGCCCCATAGGATCGTTCCGCCAAATTCATTCCGCTGCCTAAAGACTGGCATTTTCTAATTGGTGCGTTGTTGCAGCCATAAGACTAGAGTCAGTATTGTATTTGGCTTCTATTTCTTCAGATTTACATTCGCTCAGTAGGAGATGAATTGGTCAAACGATCGCCAGTATTAGGTGAATCTCCGTCTTCCTTCGAACATGTTTTACGTTCTGTTGGTGAAAAAACGACACTTCCAAGATTGTGATTCGCAGTAGAATCATCAGAACTTTTCTCCATTATTTCATCAGATAACCTCACAGTTTCTGCTCGAGAAAGAAAATGATAATTAACAATAACAGCAGACGTCGAAGATAGTAATAGAGTGATTCCATAAATAAAACGATAATCTACCAACCTTATGTTTGTGGAAATGGATGTGAGCTTGAAAGCATGAAAATCTAACCATCCTTGCCAAAAGCACAATAGAATCACATCAGATCTAACACTACTATTCCAAATACCGAAAGTAAGACCGAAATTTTTCTTGTTTATACTAAAAATTCAATAGCATAGAGAATCACATTCTAAAAGAATTGCTTTTATCACCAAGCAGATCTTAGCCATAATCAAACGATAATCCTTCAGAAATACGGCACAATCTCCACACATGTGATGATCTCGACCTTCGTAACGCACATAAAAGAATAACTCTCTCGTTAACGCCCCACACCTTTCCCGAGGTGTGAGAAACCTCAGATATTACAGAAGCTGCCAGTCTGAAATAAAAACTTGCGAAGATGTAAAAGCCGGTCCTTTATTGCGCATATAAGACAGATGCCTATTAAGACAGAAAATAAAGTCCATCAGTACAGAGTGATAAAATGCATCTGCTTCAAACAGGGGGAAAAAGGCATGATGAGCTTCGCGGTCGATATATCATATGATTTGCTTATCAAATCATCATAGTTCCTTGGCTGAAACAAGACAACAAAACTCAAGTCACTTTGATTAACCATTGACAAAACCTCTTCATTAAAGAGTTGTACAATTTCAAAACCTAACCAATCTCAATATCCACAAACCCCTAAAAGAGTGGTGTGGCCTATTTTTCTTCTCGAATGACACATGGAGCATCACTGCTCCATCCATCTATATACATCATAGATCTGATAAGTGGCATTTAGATCTGGTGCTCTAGTGAGCTGTAGCATTAATCAAACAATCACAATTCATAACTCACAAATGACCATACAGAAAAAAACAGAAAAAAAAAAACAGAAAAACGAACATGATTAGATCAAAAACGATCTGAAGCGATATACAGCCTCCAGATGTAAACGAAACCGCGGCAATTCCAAAACATTATCAAAAAGCAGCAAAAATTACGCAAATACATGACTGAAAATTTGCAGATCTAGCAAAAACCCACACTTCCATTTTAATCGAACAAAACGTCCCAAGCTGCCGCATCGATCCTTATAACAGAAATTAAGCTGATATGCAAAACATAGCTCAACTATCAACCAAATACGTCCGCGATGTTAACCACAGAGACCGTAATCGACAGAATATAAACAAATCGAAGCACATAATAATCATCGAATTAATTCTTTCAAATACGCTAAGGACTACGAACACCAACCTCTCACAAGCCAGATTTGCTTAGTCTTCAGAAGAAGAAAACAGCAATCAAATCAAAACGGAACGAAGAATATATCTTTATGGGAAGCTAAGCCCTGGGAGAGGGAGATGACATTCAATTGTGTAGGTTTGGCTGATTTATTTACCGCCATATATTTTTGTCGGATCCACAAACCTCAGGGGTAAGTGTACCATGTTATGCAATCATTCTTTTCTACATTTGGTAAATTATTACTACAAAATAATAATAAGCTAATGCAAAAAGAATAAATTAAAAATAATAAGAGAAAAACCATTTTGAGTTTACATAAATTTATAGGAGGACGCGAAGCTTCTTCAATCGCCGACGACATGGGTGCCACAGCTCCGCCGTCACTGAGGAGAGCATTGCTAAGAGCCTGAAGTCTCAGACATCCTCGTTCACAACTTCGTCGGCTCGGAAATCCTTAATCGCCAGCTGCCCTACTCTGATTCTTATCGATTTTCCCAGCTTTCAACTTCAGATTGCCTATTCATGTTCATAGCAATTGGAGCGGTAGAAGTGATGGCATAGCGATGCGTGGTTTTTCAACTGTCCGTGAGGAATCTCATGGACCCGCCGC
>JAPQWV010002255.1:0-60395 GCA_027422505.1 Craterostigma plantagineum | reverse complement strand
AATGAAGAAACAGGAGAGAGAATTCGAGTAGAGTGAGAAAGTTACTGTAGTTTCTCTCTCTAGAAATCGAATTGCAAGCCTTTCGGATCAATTCTCAAAACTTTCTCCATCCAGCTCAATTGATTACATGTATTATACCAAACAAACTTGGTATAAATATCAATCTACTCCTAATCTAAGGACTACTATACAAAAACGCCCTAATTACAAGGACAACTAATGAAATCAAGCACAATACAAATAGTATTCTACAGGTTCTATTTAAGGTTATTATAACGGCTAATTTACTTTCAGGCCCCAATTCATATTTTTAAGTAGTGATAAGGACCATGCAAGTTTCATTTAAAGAGATAAGGACCCAATTTAAGTTACATTGGAGAAAAAGACCCATGTGTTACCACAGATCCATGAAATGTTACCACAGACCCATTAAGTGTTATCGCAGACCCATAAAGAGGTACCACAAACCCGTGAAGTGTTACCACAGACCCAGGAAATGGTATTGGGGAACCATGAAGTGTTTCTGAAAAAATTGGGTCCTTAAAGCTATGAATTTTCTGATAGGGGTCTGAACTCCAAAACGAAAAGTACCCTATTATTAATGCATATTAGAGGAACAAACATCTTTTGATAATTCAAGGGAAATTAAAGCAAAACACTCAAACACATTCAGGAAGACTGCACAGATGCTAGGACTAATGGAGGGCGATAATACGTGTGAGGAATGTCTTGCAGAAATCCGTAACATACTTGATGCCTGCTGCTTCAACTATTTGCCACATACTATGTTCTCCAAATAATCGGAAAGATCTATGGGTGAAGTTCGAACATTATCTTTAAGAGGATTTTAAAAAAGATAAAACTCTTGCTCCCGAATTAACAAAACTAAAAGCAATTGAGTCTATCACGTATCATCTGTATTCAATGCGCAAAAGAATTGAAGATTTCCCTTTCCTAAGCGAAGATGTACAATTGAATTCCACTCATAATATAACAAAAGAGTTGCAGGCTCAAGAGAACATTATCGTAAGTGAGGAAGATATTTCAGCATTTACGAAACTAAATAGAGAACAACATATGGCTTATGATATATCTTATATCACGCCCATAATTTACCAAGAGTATTTTTCATCGATGGGCCGGGCAATACCGGGAAACATCTCTGTACAAAGCTTTGCTAGGTACAATACGGTCTTTGAAACATATAGCCCTCGCCACGGCCACTTCTGGCTTTGCTGCATCTTTCTTCTTGGAGGACGTTCTTCGCATTTAAGATTAAAATTCCAGATGAGAATGGATAGAAATCTTGTAACATAAGCAAACAGAGTACGCTGGCTTATCTGCTTTGAGTAACAAAACTAATTATATGTGATGAAGCCACGATGGCAAAACGCGGGTGTGTTATCGAGAAGTTTGACGGAATATTGAGAGACGTTACGGACTCAAATGTTGTATCGGTGGCAAGGTTATTGTGTTTGGAGGTGATTTTCGACAAACCTAATAGTTGTTGCAAGGGGCACCAAAGAAGACATTATAGAAGCTTCCATAGTTATGTCGCACTTGTGGAATCAATTTGAGAAAGTGAAGCTCCACGAAAATACGCGGGCTCTGTTCGACCCTAAAATTTCATCTTATCTATAAGAGTTGCAACGCGCTGAGGGCGTTGATGATACTGATCAGATTCAAATTCCATCTAATTCAAACATTTGTTTTGAAGATGATGAAACGTCGTTAAATAAACTAATAAATGCAGTTTTTTCGAATATCAAACAAACTTTCACCCCGATCATTCATGAAAAGAGTAATATTGAATGATTTCGTACACGGGATAAATGATGTCCTACTTAGTAAATTCGAAGTTGAAGAAATAGTTTAGTTAAGTAATGACGAAAGTTTTTGGTGCTTGTTATATTCCGGATCAAGAAAGAAATATTTCGCTCTTTAACACCAAATGGCCTCCCGCCGCATAAGCTAATACTAGAAACAAATGCACCAATAATATTGCTTCGAATCTTAATCCTACTGAAGTTCTTTGTAATGGAACACGTATTATATGTACAGATTTTAATAGTAATGTAACTTATGCTGAAATTTCAGTTGGAACATATTGGAAAGCTTGTATTATTCTGCGCTAACCTTAGAATCACCACAGAATAATTTTCATATATCCATTATTAAAGAAAACAATTTCCTATCAGTCTATGTTTTGCGATGACGTGAAATAAAGCACAAGGACAAACGTTGATAAACGTATTTTCTTACGTTTAATTGTTATATTTAAGTCGTTTGCATGATAAGTGAAGCCGTTTGATTATTTTTGTGCTATAACATGTTTTCACAAACAAAATAAAAACGTTTTACGGCAGTTTTTTACGACAGTTTTATTTTCTCAATGATCACGGGGGTAAACGATGTCCGATGGACCTGAAATTTTAACCATAGATAGAGGACTTGTTAATCTTGATTCTGACCGAAGGGATTTTCAATACAAGGTCTAGTGAATTTTTGAACGTGCTGCTGTTTTGCAGGAAAAGGAGTCACGGCCGTGAAGCCCTTTCACGAGGCCGTGAACAGCACCAGAGAGCCATTTTCTTGCCCGATTGTGTCAAGGCCGTGAACATTGACCAACCAGGCCGTGAAGGATGCTTCATGGCCGTGAATGTAGGTGCAAGAGGCCGTGAATGAGGGCAGAAACCATTTTGAAGCCCCGAACGCCTCACGGCCGGTGAATGGTGGCTACCTAAGCCGTGAACCACGGGCAGAGACATTGTTTTCTTCAGGTTTTATGTGGTCACGGCCGTGAAGATGCATAGAAGAGCCCGTTGAACATCCACGTGGACATGTTTAAAAGTCAACCACAACGTAGTTAACTTATCTTATCTCTTCAAGATCCGAAAAAAGATCACGCTTGGGACAAGAAATCTGATTTTTGGGGCGTTGAACGGCTGGAATTATGACGTTGAAGGATAGAAATCTTTCAAGAAATCTTTCAAATGGGATTTTGGCAATCCTTGGTTTCTACGTTGAAGAAAAGAGCATAAGGAGATATTGATGAACATCTATATAAAGAGCAATGTCAAGAGAAAAAAAAAGGAGGAGAAGAAGGTACGTTATAGATACACCATTTAAGCTCATAATACAAACATACGCGTTGCTTCATTAAAACCCAAGAACCTCCCATAGTCCGCTCACCACGTGTTCGATAGAATTACTCAGTGAAGAACGAGACTAACTTCGAAGTCGAATTCAGGGAAAGTATTATGATGTATTCGATGTTGGTACGTGCTTTGTTGTGATCATGATGAGTAGCTAAATATTTTGTATTGAGATGAGATGAACCCTAGCGAGATCGATCGCATGTTTACGTGTATTTGATATTTTGCTATTGTTATGGACTCGTTTATGAAACATATGATTTTGATTAGTCTATGTGATTGAAATTGTCTAGTTAGCTCAATCATGATATGTGATAAGTTAACATAGTCCGAGAAATCGTACGCTACGCTCAAGAGAGGGGCGGACGAAATAAACCACTCGTAAACGAGCGGAATAAACTCATCGCTAGAGATAGGTTGAACTACCATGCCGGATTAGAGTCAAATCTAATAGCGGGATTCACCGTGGTTTAATGCAATCTTCTGTTAACTAGTTAGGGAAGCTTGCCCGGCTATTAATTCGTTGATTAGTTGTTTTCGATCATTATCGGGTAAGGCGCAGTTTCGTCAGCTATATAACTCGTATGCATGTAGTAGAATCTCCACGGTCTAATGATCGCTTTATTGACGTATACTTGATATTTGTTTGGGTCGAAGCTAGGGGGATTCGAAGTCTCAAATACGTTTGTTTCCACAGGGTTTCCTCTCCGTACCATTTTATTACGTCGTATTTTCTAAAGTATTGGTATTTACCGTTTCAACCACCAAAATATGTACTAGGATTTTTAAGCAAAAGTTTTTTCTAAGGTAGATAGTTCTAGATTTTGTTGGAATCTATATGAAAGAACCGGTATTCTTCATGTTGCGCTATCAAGAGCTAAATTAGTTATCGAAATAGAAGTATTGATTAGACCACTATCGCCACAAGCAAAAATAAACAATCATACCAAAAATATTGTTTACCATGAAGTCCTCATACCGGCAGTTAACTAATTATAATAATATCGACCAAATACTCCCGGGTCGAATAACTTAGTTTGCAATGGTGTTGCAAACTTAAAAACGAATATGTTTGTAGACAAGGATTAATGGACGTTTTTGATATTTTTTGCAGATATTAAGGGATGATGGTTGATGCGGTCGGAAAACACCAACGATGTGTGGTAGCCACAGAGTCTTTGCTGTTTCCGTTTCATCGTATTCATCTGTAGAATATGCCTTGTAATTATGCTTTGATTTTATTAGCTATCTTTGTAATTAGGGGCGTTTCTTGTATTAGTCCATAGATTAGGACTAGATTGTTATTTGTACCAAATTTGTTGGTGTAATTACAATTGTAAACATTGAGCTTAATAGAGAAAGTTATTGAATTGATCTGAATGGCTGACGAATTAAATTCTAGATAGAGAAACAACAAATAATTTCTCACACTATAAAGTTCTCTCACAAGTTCATCAAGGAAATGTATTCGACTGGTGAAGCTTTTGACAATTCTAATCACCTTAGAATTCCTACCTAAGATCAATAGAGTTGATAATCGAAGACCTAACAATTGGCATGAGAGAGCATTCGTTCTGTTTTGAATCGAAATTGTTAGAATTTGGATCGAATTTTAATTCTAGAAACCGTTTCGTTCGAAGAACAGTTTTGCGCAAACTGAAATTCGATCTAATTGCTCAATTCTATGCTTAATTGAACTAACTTGATGTTTCTGTGCTTGATTAAGTGCTAGAATTCATTTGCGAGTCGATCGATACACGTTAGAACTTCAAATTAGACTGAAATTTGAATCTGAAGTTATTGTTCACGCGATAAACATATGAACATATTCTGATTTCATCAAAATTGAACATTATTTGCTTCATAAACATGTTTAATCTTCTGTTCGTGTGTAATCAGTAGATAAATACGAGCAATTACCGTAGTTTCATTGATCAATTTGCTCTTTTTGTAATTTAGTGTTAAATTCGTATTTGTGGTTAGTTGCATCAATTTAATTTTTCTCACGAAGTTTTATATCGGATTAAATTTCTCGATCGAAAATCTGTGCGGGAAATTTTCTCATTAGAAAACGAAATCATTTACTGAAATCGTTTGTCACCAAAAGCGTTTTTAGCTGAAATTTCTCGAGCATTGTTTTAGCAAAGTTCATTTCAACGAGAATTATTTGACTTCGCGCGCGTAAATGTTTCTCTCGAAAAATATTTTCGGTCAGACCTTCAAATTTGACCTAGCGATTAAATAATTGGAGTTTGAATTTTCGATCAACCAATTTATTTTGACTCAACGAGAATAACAGTAGATTCCTTAATGACTGAAATAAATTTACACATCGAAATATTTTCTCGACCGAAAGATTTATTTTTGCTCGAAAAAGTTTCTCGCTGACTGCTTTTACGAACGAAAACAGTAACACGTTTTATTCGAAGACATTATTTTTTATCAAACTTTAAAGATTGAATCAAAAATAATTCTCGATCGTGTACGCACAAAATATTACTAAGAAATTGCTAATTGTGAAGCACACAACATCTTTTCAAATCGTCAAAACAACCTACGAAGATCCACAAATCAACGCAAAGTAGAAATGGATGCTTACGCACTTGGAAGCCGCCCTCCAATACTGGAAAGAGGCAATTACACCGTCTGCACACTCGGTCTGAACTTCCTAGAGCTCAATGATCAGGCTGTAAGTCTTCTAGCATCACTTGAAGAGGGACCTGCACAGTTCTGGGTCACTCAAGATGGTGATGACACGAATAATCCTCCGGTCGAACCCAATAGGCGACTGAAAACTCCTAGTGAGTATGATGAGGAAGAGAGACAAAGAGCAAATGCTGATCTTGGATGCAAATCCTGGCTCATGCAAGCTATCCCCAACGATATATACATGCAAACAGACAGTATTCCCACTACAAAGGGAATGTGGGATGAGCTAAGCCGCATGATGCAACGAATTGAAGTCGGATTTAAGGCAAATAAAGCAAACATACTCACAGCATATGATTCTTTCAAGGCCAAGAATGAAGAGGAGCTTACATTTATCATACCAGCGATACCTCACTCTTTTCAACGAGATGAGGAAGATAGACATAAACAAGACCAACATGGAAGTGGATATTCAGTTTCTATATTCTTTACTGTCGAATGGAAAAAAAAATATCCATACAGCTCAGGCAGAATAAGGATCAAGATGATATGGATATCCATGTTGTTTTTGACAATCTCGCACAACATGAAGTAGATATCGGCGAGATACAAAAAGAGCAAAAGGGCAAACAAACCGAGGACTCAATAGCCTTGGTCTTGGAGAAGAAGAGCTCTCGCTCACGAAAGGAAAAAGCATGTCAAGCCTCCTAGCTCTTCTGAAGATGAGGAATCCTACGACTCTGAACTTCATTCCAACATAAGGGAACTGGGGAAGCAGCTGGCTCTGGTTGCCAAATGAAGACGAAGCAGTACCTTAAGAAGAAATCGTCATCATCAATGAACAAACTTCGAACTACAAGTTCGAAGACTAAAGAGAGACCAACTGAGTATTCGGAAGCCACAGTCCCAAAAGACCCACTCAAGTGCTTCAACAGTGGGAAGACTGGCCATTTGCCCGAGAGTGCACCTTTCCGAAGAAGAACGATGCCAACTATTACTCCAGAAAGCTTTCAATTGTCAAACAGAAGGAAGCTGGAGTAGCTCGCATGGCGGAACAGGACCATGGCTAGAGGATACCTCAGATTCCGACGCTGCAAATCTAGCTCTTATGGCACGCCTCGATGATGATCAGGAAGCTGAACTTCAGCGAGGACGGACGAAGACTACGCATCCACTTCCTCTAAGGAGGTAGTAACCCTGACTCTACACATTTGAACTGTTAGTTAATATACAAACTAAGTATGCTAACTGGTAGTTGAGCAGAACGTGACATTTAGTTAGAGAAAAAGCTTCTTACGTCTAAGGAAACAATAGCTAGTCTCGAAGAGAATCTTAGGAGCTCTAGTATTACAATAGAAAAACTGACTAAGAGCCACAAAACCTACGAGACTAAGCTATTTCGCTAGATAAGCACAGATCGGTAGTTATGGAATTGGAAGACAGGCTAGATAACGTCCATAAACGTCTACTTGGGAATTTACACGAGAAAAGTCACTGTAGACTAGAAGTTGTGAGTAAAACGGTCACTAGTCTAGAAGTTGAATTAGATAAATCAAATTCTAAGAAGTGAATAAGAAATAGTCTAGATACTTGCCAAGCTGAGAAGAGCACTGCTCTAATTAACTATGCTACTTTAGACGACGAACGTAAGAATACACTAAATTGAAGAAATTAGAAGATATTCTAGTTAAAAGGGAACAAACTGATCAAACAATCTTCTTAAACCAACCCATGGATATAGAATTTTGTAATTATAAGTTTGGCTTAGGTTTGAAAATCCACGCTACTTGAAGAAAGTTGATTGTAAGCAACTTTATGATGTCAAGTACATGGGCTTATGACTAACTGCTTTATGGTTTTACTAATGCAAAGGAATAAACACGTTAGAAGAAGCCAAGGAGAAAAGCCAAGATTAGGGTTGAAGTTCCTTTTTCTTACACCGAATTGAACAAAAGTTACAAAACTAGGGAAAAATTCCAAAGGGATGTGACTTTGAGTCAATCTATCTCCAAGAAGATCGTTCTAAAACCAAGGAAGCAAATATTCATCATCCTGAAAATTCTCTCTACATACCTGTAGAATACCATTTGTAATTGTGCTTGATTTCATTAGAGTCCTTGTAATTTGGGGCGTTTTGTATAGTAGTCCTAGATTAGGACTAGTTGATATTTATACCAAGTTGGTTTGGTATAAATACATGTAAATCATTTGAGCTGAATAGAGAGAAAGTTTAGAGAATTGATCCGGAGGGCTGCAATTCGATTTCTAGAGAGAGAAACAATAGTAACTTTCTCACTCTACTCGAATTCTCTCTCTTGTCTTCATTTGAGTTTTTCGATCGAATTCAATTGTTTATCTAAACGATCGAATTACTATGAATTCTAGCCTAGGATCGTAGTGTGTTAATCGTAGGACCTAACAATTGGTATCAGAGCAGATTCGTTCTGTTTTGAATCGAAAATTGTTAGAATTAGATCGAAAATCATTTTCTAGATACTGTTCATCGAAGAACAGGTTTGGCGCGAAAACCTTTTTCGATCCAATAGCTTAATATGTGCTTAATTGACTTGAATTGGTGTTTCTGTGCTAGTTTAAGTGTTAGATCATCATTGCGATCAGTTGTAGCAGTTTGAACTTCGATTTTTAGGATTGAATTGCTTCTGCGGTTACTGTTGCGAAAGAACATGAAGAACACGTTCTGATTTGATCAAATTCGATATATTTTGCTTCATAACGTGTTTAATTGCTTGTTCGTGCGTGATTAGTACTTGATTGCGAGCAATTACCTCAAACTTCACTATCTGATTCTTGTTTTTGCTCGAATTTGTGTAATCGTATTCTGTGAATTTTTCTCGATTGACTCAAATTTTTCTCGCTAAGTTTTGCGATCGTATTAGTTTCCCCGATCGATAAACTTAGCGCTGAGAATTTTTCTCGGTCAGAATACGAAGTCAGCGCTAGAATCGTCATCAGCAGAAACGATTTTAGTTAGAAATATTTCTCGAGCATTATACAGCGAAAACTTTTTCGAGAGAGACTTATTTTGACTTTGCATGCGTAAAAACTTTCACTCGAAAAACTTTTTCAGTCAAACTTTTAACGTTTGACCAGGCGGAAAATCATTTACACGCGAGAAAATTTTCTAGTCAACAGATTATTTTGACTTGTCGAGAAACTTACAAACGTCCTGTTTCTTTACGATCGAAATAAATTCCACGATCAAGAAATTTTCTCGACCGAATTATTTTGAGCAATTTATCCGCTCGTAAAATATCACGCTGACAAAATTCTCGCACGAGAACAGTACTCAGTACATTCTATCTCGGCGGAATTAATTTCGATCAAACTTTAAAGATTGAGTCGAAATTGTCGATCTAATTTTCGAATCAAACACTACTAACGAATTTTGTCACTTGTGAAGCACATTACATCATCTTCAACCTTCAAAACAATAAACGAAGATCCTTCAACAACTCGACTACAATACAAACATGGATGCATACTCAATCGGAAAGACAGCCGTCCGCCGATCTTGCAAAGAGGCGAATCCACAGTGTGGAGAAGCCGTATAACGACCTACTTCTTAAATACGTATTTTTGGCGGGTTTTACGCAGCGTAAGCAGCGGAAAGCCCATTTAATAAAAACTTTTTGAAAAACATAACAATATCCAAGTACTGGGCCGAAGCCCAAAGGTCCAAATCCGAGTATATAAAATATATTACAACACACACACGTTTATGTATTGGGTCGAAAACCCTAATAGTAAAATAAAAACATAAATTAAATACTCCACAGGTCGCGTTCCCATGTACTGCCCCGCACTCAAAAGTCCGTGGAGTCACCGCCATCAGCCGCCTCACCTCCATACGTAAACCCTGAGCTTTGGCCCAGTAGATGAAAAATGTGCAATGCAAATGCTCTCACACCCCAATTCAGACTATCTCACAAATATACACGCTCGATTCTTCTCATATCTCATATCTCATATCATCACATCAAATTCAGGGCCCGAGGCTTAGGTACTAAGGCAACACGCGCGCGCAGGGGTCCGTAGCTCGGGAGGCCCCACTCCCAGAAGGGTCAATAGCTCGGGAGGCCCCACTCCCTCCATATAAAGTGCGCCTTAGTCCTAACTTCCAATTAACCCCTCGAAATTTCCGAAAATTGCATAATGACTCCAACCGAATTATAATCATTTATTTAAACTCAAAGTTTTCTAGAGATTTGAAATTGAACCTCAACCGCATTTATTGATTATTTAGTAACCCCTTAAATTTCTGAAAATTTAATTTTCGACCCCTACCGATTTTAATAATTATTTATTTTTAATTCCGAGTGTTTTTCCGAAAATTTACATTTGACTCCAATCAAATTTAATGAAAATTTAATTATTCTGATATACTGTAATTTTGCAAAAGAACTCCTCGGCAATTTTTAATTATTATTTAACCCTCCGAAAATTTTGAAATTATAATTTAACCCCGGCAAGTTTTAAACTATTATTTAAAAACCTAAAAGTTGCTGAAAATTTCATTTATAATCTAGCCGAAACTCAACATAAATTTTTAGTACTCAAACTTTTGAAAAGTTTCAATTTGGTCCTTATCAAATATTATTTAGTCCCCAATAACTTTTGAAAAGTTCCAATTTAATCCTAGCCGAATTTATGTATATTATTTAGCATTCACAACTTTTAAAAAAATTCTTATTTCATCCTAGCCGAGATTATATAAATTTATTTCGCACCCTAAATCTTTTGAAAAGTTCTAATTTCTCTCCAAGAGAAATTCAGTATTTTCATTAAAACTATTCCCTATTCTTATTTTACATTGTTTTTAATTCTATTAATATTATAACATATTGATGAGGTCTATATATATATTTGGGCTTTAATTTCTTATTTTCGGCCCATTAAAAAAATTTGGGCCAAATTGTAAATTCTTGTCTTGACTCGGGAAGAATATCGGTGTATGTTCGAAATCGACTTCATAGTGTCCGAATATTATTAAAATAATCCCGTATAAATTTTACGGGTATTACAACCTCCCCCCTTACAAGAACTTCGTCCCCGAAATTACATTGAAAGAAATAGATTTGGGTAACGAATCTTCATGTCATCTCTCGTTCCCATGTGCCTTCCTCAACCATCTGGTTTCTCCACAGTACCTTGACTAGCGGAATATTCTTGTTCCGAAGTCGTTTTACCTCGTGCATCAGAATCTCTACCGGTTCTTTTTCGTAGCTCAGATCCGGTTTGAGTTGTTGGTGAAGTGACTCACTTCCCAGCACATGATTCGGGTTCGCAACGTATTTACGTAGAGTTGATACGTGAAATATGTTGTGTACTTGGGCTAACGAGGCGGGTAACTCCAGCTGATACGCAACTTCCCCTATCCTCTTGAGTATTTTGAAAGGGCCAATGTATCTCGGACTCAATTGCCCTTCTTCCCGAATCGTTTGATGCCTCTCATCGGGATATCTTCAAGAATACAAAAATCTCCTTCCGCAAATTCCAATGGCCTTCGTCGCTGATTGGCATAGCTCTTTTGATGACTTTGGGCAGTTTTCATTCGCTCTCGAATCTTCGTTATTGCCTCTGTCATCTCGTATCATATCGGGGCCCAAAAGCGCTCGTTCGCCGAGTTCGTCCCAGTGTACCGGGGATCGGCATTTTCGACCGTATAAAGCTTCGTATGGCGCCATCCCGATAGTAGCGTGATAGCTATTGTTGTACGAGAATTCGATCAACGGAAGTATTTGCTCCAGGTTACCTTGAAGTCTAGGACACAGGCTCGGAGCATATCCTCGAGAGTTTGAATCGTTCATTCTGATTGCCCGTCGGTCTGAGGATGATAAGCGGTGCTGAACGAAAGCTTCGTCCCCATTGCTTTTTGTAAGCTCACCCAGAATTTAGACAGGAATCTCGAGTCTCGATCCGAGACTATGGACAAAGGAATCCCATGAAGTCGAACAATTTCTTGAATATACAACTCAGCATGTTGCTCCAGAGGAAAAGTCGAAGCAATAGGTAGAAAATGGGAGGATTTGGTTAATCGATCTACAATTACCCAAATGGCGTCGTGGCCTTTCACAGTTTTTTGGCAAGCCAACGACAAAGTCAATGGTAATATGTTCCCATTTTCACTCGGGAATAACCAAGGGTTGCAAACATCCCTGCCGGCCTCTGATGTTCCGCCTTGACCTGTTGGCATGTGAGACACTGGCTTACAAACATCGCAACGTCTCCCTTCATTCTCGGCCACCAGTATGTCTCCCGCAAATCTCAGTACATCGTTGTGGCTCCAGGGTGTACTGAGTAAGTAGTGGCGTGTGCCTCCATCATTATGGTGTTACGGAGTCCTGCACTATCGGGTACGTACAAGCGATTGTTATAGAATAAGATTCCGTCTTCTCGTAACTTGAATTCGGTTGAAGTCTCGGCTCTTTGCTCGCTTGTCAATTTCAGGTAAAGCTCGTCTTGCTCCTGAGCTTTCTTGATCTGTTCAGGCAACGTAGGGTGAAGAGTTAACGTCGACATTCTAGTCTCGATTTCTCCAAAATTGATTACTTCCACATTGAGTTGGTGGAGTTCGGTGTTAATTGCCTTTTGACTCAGAGCATCAGCGACTACATTTGCCTTGCCTGGATGATAATTGATCACGCAGTCGTAGTCTTTGACGAGCTCCAGCCATCGTCGTTGCCTCATGTTTAACTCCTTCTGGGTGAAGAAGTATTTCAGGCTCTTATGGTCGGTGTAGATCTCGCATCGCTCCCAGTAGAGATAATGACGCCAGATTTTTAGGGCGAAACACCACTGCTGCGAGTTCGAGATCATGCGTGGGGTAATTATTCTCGTAAGGTTTCAATTGTCGGGAGGCATACGCAATTACCTTCCCGTTCTGCATCAGAACGCACCCAAGCCAATCTTCGAGGCGTCACTGTATACCGAAAAGCCTTCGGTACCGGAGGGATTCGTAAGGACTGGAGCCGTTGTCAATCGTTTCTTCAGCTCCTGGAAGCTTTGTTCGCATGCTTCCGTCCACTTGAATGGGACGTTCTTCTTCGTCAGGTTTGTTCAGTGTCGAGGCAATGCTAGAGAAGTCTTTAATGAACTTTCGATAGTATCCAGCAAGCCCGAGAAAACTCCTGACCTCTGTGGGAGTGGTTGGTTGTGGCCAATTTTTCACAGCTTCGATCTTCCTGGGGTCCACTGAAATTTCGTCTCCAGAAATGATGTGCCCCAGGAAAACCACTTGCTCCAACCAGAATTCACACTTGTTGAATTTGGCGAATAACTGCTTTTCTCGAAGGATTTGAAGGACCGTCTTCAAGTGTTCTTCGCGTTCCTCTATCATCTTCGAGTACATGAGGATATCATCAATAAAGACGATAACGAATCGGTCCAGAAGTTCTTTGAAGACCCGGTTCATTAAATCCATGAAATCTGCTGGAGCATTCGTTAGTCCGAAAGGTATGACTAAGAATTCGTAATGGCCATACCTCGTGCTGAACGCCGTTTTAGGAATATCAGCTTCACGAATCTTCAACTGATGATAGTCGGAACGCAAATCAATCTTCGAGAATATTGTTGCCCCTGTAGCTGATCGAATAAATCGTCGATCCTTGGCAACGGGACAAGTATTTGTTTCTTATCGTGATTTTGTTGAGTTCACGATAATCAATACAAAGCCGTATCGACCCGTCCTTCTTCCGCACGAACAGCACGGGGTCTCCCAAGGTGAGAAGCTCGGTTGAATGGAGCCCTTCTGTAATAGTTCGTCAAGCTGCTCCTTGAGCTCTCGTAATTCGTTCGGTGCCAATCGATACGGAGCTTTAGAGATCGGGGCAGCTCCTTACATGAGATCGATGGAGAATTCGATTTCGCGATTCGGAGGTAGTCCTGGAAGATCATCGGGGAACACGTCGTAATATTCATTCACGATAGGAATATTCTCTATCTTCAGCTGGGGGATTTCTTCGGCTTTCACCGCGTACACGAAGAAGGCTTCACAATCCGAGTTTACGAGTCGCTGGGCTTTTAAAGCAGAGATCCGAGAGATTGGATTGTCGTTCGTCTTCCTCGAGAGTTCGAACTCCTCCCCCTCCGATAAGCAGAATTTAACGATTTTCTTCGAACAATCGATCAAGGACCCATATTTAGAGAGCCAATCCATCCCGAATATGATATCGTAATCATTCATCGGGATCACGATCAAGTCTACGCTCAGACTCCTCCTTCGATCTTCACGGGACAGTTCTCCAACACTAAATTAGTTCGAGTTGGATCCCCATGTGGTAGAGTTACTACGTAATTGGAGTTAGATACATTGGGAGAGATGCCTACTTTGGTCACGTATTTGGCTGACACAAACGAGTGCGTGGCTCTAGAATCAAATAACACAGAAGTAGGCACGTCGTAAATTTGTAACGTACCGGTCACCACTGTAGGATTTGCCTCTGCCTCTTCGTTGGTCAAGGTGAACACCCGCGCTGGAAACGGTGGTGGTAGTGCCTCCGCCCTTTCATTAGTCAATGCGAATACTTGAGTCGGAGTCGGTGGTGGTAGCGTCTCCACCTCTTCATTGGTCATCGCGAATACTTGAACCGAAATCGGTGGTGGTCGAGCGAGCGCTTGTGTCGGATTCCTGGGTTGGTCGCAGACTCGTGCGTAATGTCCCTATTTCCCGCAAAGAAAAACAAACTACATTGGGGTTATATCGGCTCCAAAGCAAAGACCGACGTGGTTGCGCCCACATTGTTGACACCGTGTCGCGTTGTACTGAGGTCGGTCGGCGCGCTGGATGGTCCCTGGTTCGGCCTCGGTCGCCAGTTGGATGGTCCCAAGCGACCTCCTGGTTAGGGCCTTTCCCAAAGAATGGTCTCTTTCGGTCACCTCCACCCTTGCTGATTATCGTTTTCTTCCTTGCTTCTTGCGCCGCCACGATCTGAGCCTCTGCTTGCTCCGCGATGATGGCTCGTTCGGCCACTTGTGTGAAGTGCACACCCGGGGTACCCGACATGCTTACGTCCCGGTAAATCTCGGGTCTGAGGCCCACCATGAAGCGAGTCACTTTCAATGCATCAGTAGCTACCATGTGCGGGGCGAAGCGAGATAGCTCTTCGAATATACGAATGTATTCCGGCACCGTCATCCTTCCTTGTCGGAGGTTGATGAATTCGTTCATTCGTTGGGCTTGCTCGTGGACTGAGAAGTATTTTTCGAAGAACAGCTCTTTGAATCATCCATGGCATCGTAGCGGGATCGTAAGGATTTTGATGGTATCCCACCAAAATCGCGCACTTCCTCGTAACATCGAAACGGCACAGAGAACTTGTTCGTTTCCTGGCACTCGACCGTAAACGAACATATCTCAATGGTTCGGATCCAGTCTTCTGCCATCGAAGGATCGGTAGCTTGCTCGAAAGTCGGGGGATTCAGTTTGCGAAACCTCTCCCCGATGATTTCCACACGGTCATGATGTGGAGAGGATCGGTGTTCAGATGAGCTCTGGTAATTGATTAACTCGTGGATTTGAGCAGCCTGTTGTTGGATTAGCTCAGTCAAACAGCGGATGGTATCGTTCTCAGTGTGTTGTTTTCACGAGTCGGGGATTCAGATCCATCCCGACGACTCGGCTCTCCATCATTCCCATTTCCCGATCGTGTCCTCATTTTCTAAGAGTCTACAAATTCACATAACATAGGAAAGCACGAAAAGCACACAAGTATTTTCATATATTCACGTAATAATATAAAATTACAGACGTAGGCTGATCCTCCCGGCTTTTGAGTGGCAGTACATGGACGGTCTACAGAACCTAAAACCTAGTGCTCTGATACCACCTATAACGATTCCTACTTCTCAAATACGTATTTTTGGCGGGTTTTACGTAGCGTAAGCAGCGAAAAGCCATTTAATAAAAACTTTTTGAAACATAACGATATCCAAGTACTGGGCCAAAGCCCAAATGTCCAAACCGAGTATATAAAATATATTACAACACACACGTTTATGTATTAGGTCGAAACCCTAATAGTACAATACGAACATAAATTAAAATACTCCACAGGTCGCGTTCCCATGTACTGCCCCGCACTCAAAAGTCCGTGAGTCACCGCCATCAGCCGCCTCACCTACATACGTAAACCCTGAGCTTTGGCCCAGTAGATGAAAATGTGCAATGCAAATGCTCTCGCACCCCAATTCCGACTTATCTCACAAATATACACGCTCGACTCTTTTCTCATATCTCGTATCTCATATCTCATATCATCACATCACATTCAGGGCCCGAGGCTTAGGTACTAAAGGCAACACGCGCGCGCAGGGTCCTTAGCTCGGGAGGCCCCACTCCCCACAGGGGTCAGTAGCTCGGGAGGCCCCACTCCCTCCATATAAAGTACGCCTTAGTCCTAACCTCACTCATACAACTCATCAACATTACTCATTCATAAACCATCTCACTCGTGTCTCTAGACAACACTTTCATGACTCCGTACTCCCTCGTAACACATGTATGCAAATGCCGCGCAAATGAAAATGCAACACATAAAATGCAACATATCCTTTCCACATACATATCGACCCGAGGTGTTAGCTCGGCCCGATTCCCAACATCAACATTCGACAAATAATTCGGGCCCAAAGCCCGCGTTCTGATTTTTAATCTGCCCGAAACAGTAACCACAGAATTCCCTCTCGATCTTAAACTAAAAGTTCTAAGTTTAATTAGCCTAAGAAGATGCTTTTCCTACGTCTCTGTCTGAGGAGTAAACTAAGGGGAAGGAAGCAAGGTCAAAAGTAGATTAAGAAAACAACTTCTGACTTTCTACCTTATGATTCACTCCAACGCCAAGATTAAGTTTCAAAAACATTTTCAAAAATTTACAATTAACCCCTCGGAATTTCCGAAAATTGCATAATGACTCCAACCGAATTCATTAATCATTTATTTAAACTCAAAAGTTTTCTAGAGATTTGAAATTGACCTCAACCGCATTTATTGATTATTTATTTAACCCTTAAATTTCTGAAAATTTAATTTTCGACCCCTACCGATTTTAATAATTATTTATTTTAATTCCGAGTGTTTTTCCGAAAATTTACATTTGACTCCAATCAAATATAATGAAAATTTAATTATTCTGATATACTGTAATTTTGCAAAAGAACTCCTCGGCAATTTTTAATTACTTATTTAACCCTCGAAAATTTTGAAATTATAAATTAACCCCGGCCAAGTTTTAAACAATTTATTTAAAAACCTAAAAGTTGCTGAAAATTTCATTTATACTCTAGCCGACAACATAAATTTTTAGTACTCAAACTTTTGAAAAGTTTTCAATTTGGTCCTTATCAAATATATTTAGTCCCCAATAACTTTTGAAAACTTCCAATTTAATCCTAGCCGAATTTATATATATTTATTTAGCATTCACAACTTTAAAAAAAATTCTAATTTCATCCTAGCCGAGATTATATAAATTTAACTAACGTCCCTAAACTTTTGAAAAGTTCTAATTTCATCCTAATCGAAATATATAAATTATTTTAGCACCCCATCTTTGAAAAAATTCTAATTTCTCTCCAAAAGAAATCAGTATTTTCATTAAAATATTCCCTGTTTGAATTTTTACATTTTTAGTCCCCAGATTTTTTTTGAAACTTATCAATTTAGTACCCGAATTGTTGAAAATTGCACAAAGGACCCCAATTATTTATTCCAAATTTTAAATATGTCTTAAAAGCTTTATATTTCTTTAAAAATATTCTTTGTTCGGGATTTTACTTCACAGACTCCCCAGATTTGTAAAATTTCGATTAAGTCCCTAATTTTTTTAAAATAACTATTTATATGCTGTTTTGCGACAGTTTGGTATTCTTTCAATGATCACGGGGTAAACGATGTCCGATGGTCCTGAAAATTTTAACGAAAGATAAAAGACTTGAAAATCTAAATTCTGTCCAAATGGATTTTTAATCCGAGGTCTATATTGTAAGATATAAAATTTTGAAACCTCCAGGCCGAAATGAATAAAGAAACTCTAATTCTCCCCAAGTTTTGCTCTATCCTCTAATCTAAAGTCCTCTATCCTTATTTCCAAATATTCATAGATCTACAAATGCTCAATCTCATGCTCCCTAAGCTAACCAACGAAAAATTCATGCTAGCAAATTATTATTATCATCACTTAAACACGACGAATTCGATGAATAACATGCAAAACACGTAAAATTCACAAATCCTAATATTGTTTACGTATGTAGGTGATCATCACCTACCTTACGTCCGTAGAGGCTACGTTACGGGTTAGTTTTTGCGTGATCCCGACCTTAGAACTTCGATCCCGAGCTTCCCGGAATATTTCTTCTCTCCCTCTTCTTCCTTTCTTTCTCTTTTTTCTTATTCCTTATTTCTTCTTGCCTCTCTCTCTCTCTCTTTCTCACGGCTTTTTCTTTCCCCTCTCTATTCTCTTTAGGTTATTATAAATTGTCCTCAAGAGGTAAAGGTGCATTAGGTTTAATTATTATGGTTAGGTGGTCATTTTGTCTTCTCCTCTTTCTTTCTTTCCTATTTTCTTCTTCTCTCCCACTTCCTCTTCTTCCCCTTTATTTTTGTTTGCCTTGTCTATTCTTACTTTCTCTTAGTGGAGGCATATTAGGTGTATTTGTATTGTTTGTTTTATTTTTGTTTTGGTTAGTTTTGTTTGGTTTGTTTTGTTTCTATTAATATTGTAACATTATTGATGAGGTCTATATATATATATATATTATATATATATATATATATATATATATTTGGCCTTTAATTTCTTGTTTCGGCACATTTAAAAAAATTTGGGCCAAATTGTAAATTCTCGTCTCGACTCGGAAAGAATATCGGTGTATGTTCGAAATCGACTTCATACTGTCTGAATATTATTAAAATAATCCCGTATAAATTTTACGGGTATTACAAGCCGCTTTCTGAATTTCATCGCTCTAAATGATCAAGCCGAAAATCTACTGAAGTCCCTTGAAGAGGGACCGGCACAGTTCTGGGTTCATGTACCCGGGGACGAAACAGCTACTCCAGCAATTCCAGCTTCTAGGCGACTAAAGGAGCCTAGAGAATACTCTCTGGAGGAAAGAGCTCGAGCTAAGGCTGATCTAGTAGCCATGAATACCCTTATGCAGGGCATCCCCAACGATATATACAGACAAATCGACAGTCTTACATCGGCCAAAGGGATGTGGGATGAGCTGCATAGGATCATGCAAAGGACGGAAGTTGGCATAAAGGCAAGAAGGCGAACATTCTCACTGACGACTCCTTCAAAGCAAAGTCGAGGAGAGTCTAACGAGATCAACCGACGATACCTCACTCTTCTCAATGAAATGAGGAAGATAGAAATAACGAAGACAAACATGGAGACAAACATAAGATTTCTATCTTCTCTGCCCACGGAATGGAAGAAAATATCCACTCAAATACGACAAAATAAAGATCTAGAGGAGTTGGATGTCCATGCCGTGTTCGATAATCTCGCTCAGCATGAGGATGATATCCGCGAGATTACCAAAGAGCAGAAAGGCAAACAAAACCGATGACACGGTTGCCTTAGTCTCGGAGAAGAGGAGCACAAGATGAAGAAAGGAAAAGATCGTTAGGCCACCTTCATCATCAGAGTCGGAAGATGAATCGGACTCCGACATCGAGCCGAACATGAAAGTCCTTGGAAAACAGTTAGCTCTCATTGGACAAATGATGAGCAAGAAATACTTCAAGAAGAAGTCTCAACCTCAGCCAATACACTTCGGACTACAAGCTCCAAGAACAACGAACGTGCTCCGGAGAGTTCCGAGGTCAAGAATCCCAAAGAGACTAAACAAATGCTTTAACTGTGGCAAAGCAGGTCACTTCGCCAGAGAGTGCACTCTCTCGAAGAAAAAATGCAAACTATTACTCCAGGTGTTGGGGATGTGCCTCGAAATGCCATTCGAGGATGTAATGAATAGGGCATGTATTTAATAATCGATGTATTATTCGTTATGTATTTGAATAATGTATTCTTATACGTATTAATGGAATATATACTTTATAATTTATTCTTCAAAAGGCATATTATTTATTTACCTATAAAGTCTTACTAGGCATCCGGTGAGACGGTAAATAAATAAATCCCATATATCGTGAGTTTATGCACCGATTCTCATGGGATGAGAGAGGGGCACCGGTGAGCTATTATTCTCCGATATAAATTAGTCATAAGTCTTAGACCTCAGTAGGGTGACTGAGCGTCAATTACGACTTATTTGTTGACGACTCTTATATCGTTGTGCCAATCATTCGCTTGGGAAGCGGGAGGTCGTACATTGGATAAGTTGAATCAGGGGATTAACTTGTACCTAGACACGGCTCGCAATCGGCGATCACATGGGCCTTATCGTTACTCTGGGTAGCGTCAATGATCAATCGATTGACTATAGTAGTGTGCGTGGACCTTATACCGAAGGGTTTTTTGACGGAGTTGACTTTGGGTCTTGACATGTCACTAGTTTGCTAGGCCCACCTTGTTTGGGACGAACATGGGTCGGCGGTGACATGCGGTCTGACAACAAAGGGTAACTCCCGTGCTTAGACTAACGTTAGGGATTCACTATCTCGTTAGTAACTGAGATATATGTCCTATGCATATTCGGGGATGGAAATTACGAAGTCTTCGGCCGAAGCTATAAACTGACTTACGTGGGACTTAAGGGCAGTTTAGTAATTTCGCCAGTCACGAATTAGTCATAGAGTCGAGTCTAGTGATTTGACGTAACCATGACTCTCACTCGATCGGGACATTTGTGAAGGGTCTATATGTACGACAATAATCTATAGTCGGTTCGTAGATCGAAGATCGTACTCAACACGGGATCTATTTGGTACGCGGGATTGGCTAGGCGCTTACCAAATTCTTGGATTCCTCCCATGCCGGGTTGAGACGAACCAAGAGAGTCGGGCTTAAAAATGATCACTGTGATAGTGCCTAACTAATATGAGATGTAAAATGATTTAACGATCTTAGAGACGTTAATAAAAATGTTAAATATATGTTTTAGAAACTATATTTACATGGCCGAAAATTTATGGAACGGAAAAGGTGAAGAATGAAGCGTAAATAGGGTTCACAATGACAAGCAAGGCTTATCACGGTCATGAAGTCCCTCTGCAAAGTAGCAGTAGCTTCAGAAATTCATATCTACCAATCTAGACTTCGGATTGAGAATCCCTTTGGTCAAATTCAAGATTGGTGAGTTTTTTAACTATGGTTAAAATTTTAGGACAAGAAGACATTGTTACGCTTCGATCGGATCGAAATACGAAACTGCCGCAAAGCTGTCAGGGCTGTCACCGCCGTGACAGCCTTGCACGTGGCCATGACGACTGACAGAGGCGAGCAAAAATGGTGCCCGATGGTGTCACGGCCGGACACTTCATGCCAGGCCGTGACAGCCTCCAGAAGATGGTCACGGCCGTGAGCAAGGCCGTGACGAGAGGCAGAAGTCGTCCAATGATGTGTCACGGCCGTGACAGGTCATGTCAGAGGCCGTGACGTGACGACAGTTTTTGGTCAAATTTGATCCAAATCAAATCCAATTTCGTTCCTTGTTCTTTAGTTATGATTGTGGCACAATATTTAGATGATAAAATAACAAGAGAATCAAACAAAATGAGTCTGTAGGACATGATCTCATTAAACAAATCTAAAGTCTATTTCATGATTTAAACTTGGTTTAACAATTATAGACTTGGGATTTTCGTCCATAAGAATTCATAAGCTTTCTAACACTGAACTTAGAGATTTTGGAGAGAAGCTAGAGCATTTGGGGTTGTTCTTGAGAAAACCCTAAGTGTTTGTTAGTTTTAGAAATCACATACACATCTAAACATCTCTATACAATACTCCACACCATCTCTAGCCATCCTTGGGTGGTGTAGGTTTACGGCACGTCACGGGTCGGCGTGACTCTCTCGGCACAGTTCGTGAGCTACGGGAGCTAAGGATCTTCGCTACAAGCGTAAGATCCTTATTCCTTATACGTGTCAATTATGCAGTTTTCTTATTTAACCGAGTATCCTGGGGAAACCGTATGGGGAACCCGGGAAAAATTTTTAATTCCGCTGTGTCCGGGGCAAGGCCTCGGGTCACCCGGGGTTTCCCTCAGTGGTATCAGAGCCATAGGCTCGGTTTTAAGAAACGACATAAACGGTCCGAAATGAACTCGGTTGTGCAAGTCACTAAGTTGCTCAAGCGTCAAAGCATGACTTGTACTTAGTTCGAGTTTGTAAACCGAGCGCTCGCTTGGTCGGAGGTCGCTTAGTTGCGAGCTTTCCGACGTAGCGTAGCAACGTGGAGAGAAAACCCTAGTGGGAGTCTCGTCGCGGTTCGTAACTGTGGGCCCGTAGTCTAGGACTAGCCCAAATTTCGTTTCGGTTTCTTTGAGCATTTTGTTGTCGTGAACGTGTTTATGTTGTATGCATGTTTGTATGACACGTATTAAGACGTCGGCGTGGACTTAGGCTATATTCCGGGTGATATGTTAAGGGTGACAAGGTCCCCCCCCCCGGTTTGTATTTTATTCGTTAATATATGCGTTGTCTGGATAGATGATTTCCCCGTTTTGTACTTTAATTAATTTTTAAGTACGATGGTCGTACGAGTATGACATGGGTCCACGAGAAGGCCGTTCGAAGACTTGGAGGTCGTTCGAGAACATAGTGTGAAGCCGAAGACAAGAGATGTAATTTTATAAAATAAATGTAGCAGAGTAGAAATAGTCCACGCAGACGGTCTTATAGGCATACTAGGTTTACCGCGTATACTAGCATGTTTGTTTGACGTTACGTGCGTGTTTAAGTGCTTAAGTGTGTGAGACGTATTCTCCCGGTTGGACTAAATACTAAGTGGGTAAAGGACAGGGTTCCTGTGTTCTATCAAGCTCGAAACCATTACGGCTTGAGTGTCGTGTGCAGTTTGTTCCGAGTTACCGGCGCCAATCATCTCGCTCTTGTCGTAGTTGGTCCGAGTGCGTTAAGACAATAAAGTCAAGCTCATTATTGAAACGACTTGAGTGTATGTGCGGTTTGTTTCGAGTTATCGACGCCAAACATTTTTACTCTTGACGTGGATATTTTGGGTGACTGTCTAAACGCCGCTCTCCGAAACATATCCACGCCTTATAAAGAGTTATCCTACAGGCGGGAATTTCTAAATGTTAGGATTGAGCCTGACGTTGGTAGGTCACACTTAGACGGTTATTTCCCAATTATTCCTGTTAGGGTGAGGGTTCCTGACCGGAGACAAAGTTGTGAAACACTAATGAGATGGACTCGCCACGGGTTCATCTATGGGTTCGTGTGGGACACGGCGCCGTCCGAGTAATGGGTCAACAAACTGTTAGGTTGAGGCTCATTTCTGCGGAGCGGGGAAATCAACTCCACTATGAAAACCATCAACGAGGTTTCCGAAATCTCTATCGGGAGAATGAGATTTTGAGAAAAATAGTGGAAGTCAAGCCAAATTGTAAAAGTCCTTATTTGTGCTTGTAGAATAATACGTTGACCCCTTCAATGCTTTATTTTCTGCAGATTGTTTTCTTTCTAGTTTGTATACAAATGATGTCACCATTCAATTTACTGATCACACAAAATCGTTTGGAGGGTCCAAACCTTGCGGACGGGCTCCGTAACTTGAGAATAGTCCTCACTTTGGAACGCCTAGAGTATGTCCTTGAGGGACCCATACCACTCGAACCCCAAGAGGGTGCGAGTGATGCTGACAAGGAATATTATGCCAAATGGATGGCTGATAGTGCCCGTGTCAAGGCTTATATGTTAGCTGGGATGAATAATGATCTGCAGCACCAGTATGAGGGTATGCAAATGCGCGAGATATTGATACATCTGAAGGAGTTGTATGGCGAGCAATCGAGATCGTCTCGATACCGTGCTGCCGACAATCTCTTTCATACCAAGATGCCTGAGGGCGCAGATATTGTGGCACATGTGCGTAAGCTCATTGGGTACATCGAGGAACTGGCTTCTCTCGGTTGTCCCATTCACAACGAGCTTCAGATTAACCTGATCCTTCAGTCACTTCCAACTTCATTTGCTCAGTTTATTATAAACTATAATCTGAGCGATAGGCGTTTTTCCCTTCCTGAAATCATGAACACGCTGGTTCAGACTCAGCGTGAGCTAAAGAAAGGAAAGGGAAAGAGGTTGCGCTTGTTGCGACTACAAGGTCTAAGAGATCTAAGTCGAACAAGCCCAAGCCCAAGCCTAATAAGCCAAAAGGAGGGATTAAGAAAAAGGGCAAAGCAAAAATGAACGTGCCTAAAGTTCCGAAGGCGACTGATAGGTGTCTTCACTGCCAAGAGCTGGGCCATTGGAAAAAGGACTGCCCCAAGCTTCGAGCTTCTGGGGCATCAGGTAAAGTTTTGGAAACTTATTGTTCATTACTGTATTTTCCACTTCGTGGATTCTTGACTCGGGAGCTAGTGCTCACATTTGTGTTTTGAACCAGGGTCTGGAACGAAGTAGAAAGTTGGTGGAACAAGAAGTCTTGATCAACGTTGGACAATAGTGTACCTGCTAGTCATGTTGGATCGAAGACTCTTGTATTAAGTTCTGGACATATATTATATTTATCCGATGTACTTGTATTGCCCAAGGGGCTGAAAAATATTATTTCTATTCCTGCTTTGAGTAAGAATGGTTATGAATTTCGGTTCAAAAATAATATTTGTGATATTATTTTGGAAATAAATGCGTCGGAAATGCAACGTTAATAAATGGTTTATATTACGTTAACGTTCAGGAACATGCGAATGTAGTTACCGACAAACGTAACTTAGAGTTAAATAAAAAGTATTTGTGGCATCTTAGACTTGGTCATGCCCGATTTCGAAAGATTCAAGAGTTGGAGAAACACGGCATTATTAAGCCTACGGAATCAGATTCCTATCCAACGTGCGTGTCTTGTATTCTCGGCAAAATGACTAAGTCTCCTTTTACAGGGACTTTTCAAAGAGCCACTAATCTTTTGGATTTGATCCATACAGACGTTTGTGGACCGTTTAGTGTAGCGGCCCGAGGTAATTTCCATTATATCGTGACTTTCACAGATGATCACTCTCGCTATGGCTTGGTGTATCAGTTGAAGCACAAGTCTGAAACGCTTGAAAAGTTCAAGGAATTCAAGACTTTAGTGGAAAATCAAACTGGGAGACAAATTAGAGTCGTACAATCAGATCGAGGCGGCGAGTATATGAGTCTCGAGTTCGATGATTTCTTGAAAGAAAATGGAATTATTTCGCAGTTTACACCGCCCGGGACGCCACAACTGAATGGTGTTGCCGAACGCAGAAATCCGACATTATTAGATAAAGTTCGATCTAAGCTAAGCTATACAGATCTTCCCATGTCATTATGGGGATATGCTTTGCAAACTGCAGTTTATGTTTTGAACAGAACCCCTTTGAAGTCTGTAGATAGGGTACCTTACGAATTTGGAATGGTAAGAAGCCCAGCTTGAATCACTTAAGGGTTTGGGGAGCCTCGCCTATGTGAAAAAAGCTATTAGCAGACAACTCGAATCTAGGTCAATGAAAGGACGTTTCGTCGGATATCCGATGACAGCATGGGATATTATTTTTACTTCCATGATGATCAAAGGATCGTCATAGCTATTCACGCTCATTTTCTCGAGGAACAGTTCGTTCGAGAAGGTGGAGCTGGCAGAGAAGTGACTCTTGGAGAGTTAGATGAAACGCTTCCAGAGACATCAGTGCCTGAGGGCACAGATGAGCAGTCCGAGACGCGCCCAGAAGCACAGGTCGGGTAGAATATCTCGCATGCCTGAGAGATATGGTATGGTACATGTCGAGCACGGGGGTGCTGCGACTGAAGGGATCGTTGGTGACGACCCTGCTACCTTGACCAAGCAATGATGGATCGACTCTAAGAAATGGGTCGAAGCTATGAAAGCAGAGATGGACTCGATGCATACCAACCAAGTATGGACACTAGTAGATCTGCCCGAAGGTTTTAGACCTATAGGGTGTAAATGGATCTACAAGAGAAAGATTGGATCTGATGGGCAGGTTGAAACCTATAAAGCTAGGCTAGTAGCGAAAGGGTATAATCAAAAAGAGGGCATCGATTATGAGGAAACCTTTTCACCTGTTGCAATGATTAAGTCTATCCGTATTCTGCTTGCTATAGCAGCATACTATGATTACGAGATCTGGCAGATGGATGTGAAAACCGCTTTCCTAAATGGATCCTCCAGGAGGAAATCTATATGGAGCAGCCCAAGGGTTTTACATCGCAAGCAGATGTTCACAAAGTGTGCAAGCTTAACAGGTCTATTATGGACTTAAGCAAGCGTCTAGGAGCTGGAATCTTCGATTTGATGAAGTAGTTAGGAACTATGGATTCTTAAAGAATGAAGATGAGCCTTGCGTTTACAGAAGGTCAGTGGGAGTAAGATATCGTTCCTCGTATTGTACGTGGATGACATCCTTTTGATGGGAAACGATATCGGAATGCTCTCGGAGGTGAAAGCTTGGCTTTCGACCGAATTCTTCATGAAAGACCTGGGAGAAGTAACTATATTCTTGGAATTCGCCTTATAGAGATCGGAGGTGAAAGCTTGGCTCTCGGAATGTATGCAATGCTATGTACGCGACCTGACATTGCGTATGCTTTGAGCATAGTAAGTCGGTACCAATCGAATCCTGGTAAGGAACATTGGAATGCAGTAAAGAATATCTTTAAGTATCTTAGACGGACTAAAGATATGGTACTGATTTATGGAAATGGAGAATTAGAGGTGGATGGTTATACCGATTCGGATTTCCAGTCGGACGTGGATGACCGAAAATCCACTTCTGGTTTCGTCTATGCGCTCAATGGTGGAGCAGTGACTTGGAAAAGTTCTAAGCAAAGCACTACTGCCGATTCCACTGAGGCATAGTGGACCGCCCGCTACCATTGTGGTGCGACAATAGTGGGGCAGTAGCACAAGCCAAGGAACCTAGGTCTCATTCAAAGTCCAAACACATAGAAAGAAAATACCACGTGCTGCGTGGGTTCGTTGAGAATGGCAACATAGCTGTGCAGAAAATAGCCACCGCGGATAACGTGGCGGACCCGTTCACCAAGCCTCTCTCACAGGCAGTGCTTGATCGACACCTTCATAAAATGGGGTTACGATATCATAGCGCATGGCATTGAGTGCAAGTGGGAGATTGTTGGGGATGTGCCCTCGGAATGCCATTCGATGATGTAATGAATAGGGCTTGTATTTAATAATCGATGTATTATTCGTTATGTATTTGAATAATGTATTCTTATACGTATTAATGGAATTTATACTTTATAATTTATTCTTCAAAAAGGCATATTATTTATTTACCTATAAAGTCTTACTAGGCATCCGGTGAGACGGTAAATAAATAAATCCCATATATCGTGAGTTTATTCACCGATTCTCATGGGATGAGAGAGGGGCACCGGTGAGCTATTATTCTCCGATATTAAATTCGTCCATAAGTCTTAGACCTCAGTAGGGTGACTGAGCATCAATTACGACTTATTTGTTGATGACTCTTATATGGTTGTGCCAATCATTCGCTTGGAAAGCGGGAGGTCGTAATATTGGTATAAGTTGAATCAGGGGATAACTTGTACTTGGACACGACTCGCAATCGACGATGATCGATCGATTGACTATAGTAGTGTCAATGATCGATCGATTGACTATAGTAGTGTGCGTGGACCTTAGACCGAAGGGTTTTTGACGGAGTTGACTTTAGGGTCTTGACATGTCACTAGTTTGCTAGGCCCACCTTGTTTGGGGACGAACATGGGTCGGCGGCGACATGCGGTCTTGACAACAAAGGGTAACTGCCGTGCTTAGACTAACGTTAGGGATTCACTATCTCGTTAGTAACTGAGATATATGTCCTATGCATATTCGGGACGGGAAATTACGAAGTCTTCGGCCGAAGCTATAAACTGACTTACGTGGTAGTAATTTCGCCAGTCACGAATTAGTCATAGAGTCGAGTCTACTGAGTTTGACGTAACCATGACTCTCACTCGATCGGGACATTTGTGAAGGGTCTATACGTACGACAATAATCTATAGTCGGTTCGTAGATCGAAGATCGTACTCAACACGGGATCTATTTGGTACCACGGAATTGGCTAGGCGCTTACCAAATTCTTGGATTCCTCCCTTGCCGGGTTGAGACGAACCAAGAGAGTCGGGCATAAAAATCATCGTTGTGATAGTGCCTAACTAATATGAGATGTAAAATGATTAACGATCTTAGAGACGTTATTAAAAATGTTAAATATATGTTTTAAAAACTATATTTACATGGACGGAAATTTATGGAACGGAAAAGGTGAAGAATGAAGCGTAAATAGGGTTCACAATGACAAGCAAGGCTTATCACGGTCATGAAGTCCCTCTCCAAAGTAGCAGTAGATTCAGAAATTCATATCTCCCAGTCTAGACATCGGATTGAGAATCCCTTTGGTCAAAATCAAGATTGGTGAGTCTTTTAACAACGATTAAAATTTCAGGACAATCGGACATCGTTTACCCCTCGATCGGATCGAAATACCAAACTGCCGCAAAGCTGTCAGGGCTGTCACGGCCGTGACAGCCTTGCACGTGGCCGTGACGACTGGCAGAGGCGAGCAAAAATGGTGCCCGATGATGTCACGGCCGTGACACTTCATGCCCAGGCCATGACAGCCTCCAGAAGATGGTCGCGGCCGTGACCAAGGCCGTGACGAGCGGCAGAAGTCGTCCAATGATGTGTCACGGCCGTGACAGGTCATCTCAGAGGCCGTGACCGACAGTTTTTTGGTCAAATTTGATCCAAATCAAATCCAATTTCGTTCTTTGTTCTTTTGTTATGATTTGTGCGTGAATATCTAGTCATTAGATGAGAAATAACAAGAGAATCAAACAAAAATGAGTCATGTAGGACATGATATCATTTAAACAAATCTAAAGTCTATTTCATGATTTAAAACTTGGTTTTACAATTATAGACTTGGGATTTTCGTCCATAAGAAGTTCATAAGCTTTCTAACACTAAACTTAGAGATTTTAGAGAGAAGCTAGAGCATTGGGGTTGTTCTTGAGAAAACCCTAAGTGTTTGTGAGTTTTAGAAATCACATACACATCTAAACATCTCTATACAATACTCCACACCATCTCTAGCCATCCTTGGGGTGGTGTAGGTTTACGGCACGTCACGGGATCGGCGTGACTCTCTCGGCACAGTTCGTGAGCTACGGGAGGTAAGGATCTTCGCTAGAAGGGTAAGATCCTTATTCCTTTATGCGTGTCAATTATGCAGTTTTCTTTATTTAACCGAGTATCCTGGGGAAACCGTATGGGGAACCCGGGAAAAAGTTTTAAATTCTGCTGCGTCCGGGGCAAGGCCTCGGGTCACCCGGGTTTCCCAACACCAGGAAGCTTCAATTGACAAAACAGAAAGAAGCTGGAGTAGCTCTCATGGCCGAAACAGGACCAATGGCTCGTGGACACGTCGAGCTCCGAAGAAGAGAACTTAGCCCTCATGGACCGTCTCGACAACGAATTGGACGCCGACACATCCACTCGTACGGACGACGACAACGCATCCACGTCTTCAAATGAGCTAGTCACTTCTTCCACATTATTGACCATGTTAGAATCATATCAAAAGCAATATGCGAACATGAAACGTGAGCAGAAAAGTATAAAGGAAGTAGGGAACGACCTTGCGAGAGCTCAGGAGAAGATAGAGTCTCGAACAAGAACTTAGGAGCTCTAGTGCAAAAATAGATGAACTTACTAAGAGCCTACAGTCTAGAGAGACTAGTCAACCTCAACTAGGACAACAGAGCGAAAAGATTAAGGAATTAGAAGATAGGCTAGCAAATAACTACAATTGCTTGGTTAGAAATCTCAACGAGAAAGCCATTTTAAATTGTAGGATAACCGAAGCTACCTCTAAGATCACTAACTCAGAAGCTCAATTAGAAACATCAAATCCTATAGAAGGCATAGGTTTCACTAACCCGTGTGTTTTACAAAAGAAAGAAATATACGATGTTAAACACATTGGCTTAGGAATAACCTCTCTTAGAAATTTTACTGAATCGTCTTATGAAAATACTTTCGATTCATCCATTAGACAAGGTCCACATGGTCCAGAAATCCCCTTTGACTACAAAGAACTAAATGAAAGGGACAAAAATAGGAAAGAAACTCTAACACCTGTCTGCAATTTAGTTCAAATTCTACCTCTTGACTCTCGAACACATCACGAGGAAGTTAAAACCATTAATTATAAAAATTCTCTCTACAAACCTCCTATCATAAAACAGATAGAGGAGTCACAGGCGAAGTTAGAAAAAGAACGAGAGAATTTCGAAGCTGAAAAGAAAAAATGGAGATGGAAAATCTCAAGGCTTCCTCGTCCTCCCAAACTACCTCTCACGCTATTACAAAAAGCGTGAAAAATGAAAAATCGCATTTGAAAGATATATATTGTAAAAATAATTCTGTTAAAAGTGCTATGGCTAATTTCACTTTACCTACGTCTACAGGGAGCGTAGCGTCAGCACTAAAAACAAAGGCGAGAATGTCTAGCACTAAGATAAAAAAGGACCCATTAGATTTAAATGTTTCTGAACATGCTACTCCTTCTGTTACAATAAAAGGCACTCGTAGAAGTAAAAGAGCTATTTCCACTTTAGTTGCTTCTACTTATTCACTTCAGCCGATCACCTTTAGAAGCACCAACTTCGAAATAGGCTCTACGTCAAAAATTAATCATTCTGAAACAAATGCCACAAGAAAGACACGTAGGAAACAAGATCCAGCCATAAAGAAAGCTTATGGCGCCATACATGAATGTACTCACCTAAGGTATCCCGTAGAAATTAAATCCCCGAAGCACCTTAGGAGACTATCACAAGAAAAGATCTTTTCCTCAGTCAAACCCTCCAAAGCATTTGTACGTGCTGAAATTAACCTTCCCTGTAAGGTTCAACCAAGTGGGTTCCTAAATCTCCACCTAGGACGACAAAAGCCAAAAGAGCCAAGTCTCCTATAGAAGCAAAACCCAAACCCACTTTTCAAAAGTGCAATGGGTTATTAAGACGCTTCCAAAAATAGATTTAGGAGTCATATCTGAACCCAAAACTAAATCTGCTAATCCGAGAGGACCTATGTTTAAGTGGGTACCTAAAGCTCTCTAAATTGTTTTTGCAGATCCATCATGTTTGGTATCTCGACTCTGGTTGCTCTCCACACATGACTGGTAATCAAGAGCTGCTGAGCAACTACAAAGACCGACCTAACGACAAAGTCAGATTTGGGAACAACGTTTCAGCCCCGATTCTAGGACTGGGGATATCATTCTGAAGAATCTGACCATCAAAGATGTCTCATACGTCGAAGGCCTCCGCCATAACTTGTTCAACATAGGCCAATTATGTGACAAAGGCTTCCAGGTGGTCTTCCATGCTGATCGGTGTAGAATTTTGGATAGTCAGGACACAGAAACTCCTTCAAGGACTTCGGAGATCCAATCTTTACACGATCAACCTGACATCTGTGCTGCCCTCAACAGCTGTATGCCTTATTTCTCAGACCGATTTACAGGGGAACAACTTATGGCATCAACGACTGTCTCATCTGAATATGAAAGCTCTCCAACGTCTTTCTACGAAAAGTTGGTTCACGGTCTTCCAACTATACAACTACAAAGGGAGCATCACTATTCGGCATGTCAATTAGGAAAAATGAAGCGAGCATCTCATCACGTCTTGCAAATCGCGTCTACTTCTCGACCATTGGAACTAATTTACATGGATCTCTGTGGTCTGATGCAGACTCAGAGTATCAATGGAAGAAAGTATGTCCTAGTGATTGTGGATGACTATTCTCGCTACACGTGGACTAAATTGCTCCGAACGAAAGATGAGACTGGTGACTTGATTATCAATTTTGTGAACACAACTCAAAATCTGCTGCAACAAAACTATTCAAGTTGTTCGAACAGACAACGGCACTGAGTTCAAGAACAATCACCTCAGTGAGTTTTATCAGAAACTTGGAATAAGTCAACAATCTTCAGCCGCCAAAACTCCTCAACAAAATGGGGTCGTTGAAAGGAAAATTCGAACACTAGTGGAAACCGCTCGTACAATGCTGATCCAATCGGAACTTCCACACTTTCTATGGGCTGAAGCAGTCAATACCGCTTGTTTTACTCAAAACAGGACCGTGGTTCACAAACGATTCAACAAGACTCCGTACGAGATTGTGAATAATAGAGTGCCCAACATCTCTTCCTTAAAGTCTTCGGGTGCAAGTGCTTTGTGGCGAACTACCGAGAGCAACTTGCATAGTTCGACCCTAAAGCACGAAGCTACATTTGTCGGGTATTCTTCAACATCAAAAGCATACCGAGTATACATCAAGTCCAACCGAACTATTAAGGAAAGCTATAATGTCACTTTCCACGAAGTGGCAGAAATGGCTTCTGGTCAATTCAGTCTAGGACACGTGCCTCACCCGTTGGTTCCTGCTCAACTCAGTTCAGGACCCGTTCTCAACCCGTTGGCTTCTGACGACAACATTTCAGAACTCGTAATCACTGGTGTGTTGGCACAAAACCAACAGAAGATGGCAACAACTTCAGGATCAGTGTCAGACGAAGCAACGAGACTTGCAATAGACGACTTGGATTCTCTCTTCGAACCGTATATCGGTCATACACGCACCCACCAACAATGGATTATCTACCGAACGAGACCGACGTACCAAGTTCATCTCACACCTCTACCCCCACCCGATTCAGAATTGCCACAGAACACCGAAGAAGCTACAGTGGTCATCGAGGAAGTATCATCAGATACGATCAATCCAAGTGCAGTATTGGAACATCATCAGACAAATGATCAATCGGAGACTATAGGCAATCTAGATCCACAGATGGCTGATGCATCGACTACAGCCTTGCCTCATGAGCGCAAGTGGACGAGATGCCACTCGGTTGATCAGATAATTGGCGATCCTTCGGTTGGTGTGAGGACACGTCGTCAACACAGTCTTTTCAGTTGCTTCCTGAGCCAAAACGAGCCTACTGTAATACCCGTGAAATTAATACGGGAAGGCCCAAACAAATAATCACTAGCACTTTCTTAACCAATTAAGGATAAGTAACGAAGGTGTATTTGTTCACCTGCTTTGAATTGAGAGTTCACCACCTTGTGTGACCAATTAGAATTGTACAAGTCTAAATCGAATTGATAGATTTCTTAAGGGGAAGGGTAAAACACGTCTAAGCTTATCAACATCTTATTTACTTTGGGAGAGACATATTAGTAATAAAACTACACATGTGAGAAAGGAGAGAAACGAAGCTGGGGGACATTTTGGCAAGCTCGATCGAGTGATTCAACTTAGGAATTAATTCTGAACTATACTAGGGAGGTAAGAAATTCATCTAAATGTATGAATCTTTTACTAGCCGATATATCTAACATGTTACATGATTAATGAATTTTCGTTGAACCGAAGCAAGAGGAAACGAGGAAGGAGTAGAATTCGGGCAAGTTCAAGCTAATTCCTACTTAAGAATTTATCCAATACAGCTAAGGACGTGAGGTAGGTGGTTTTTAACCCCTACAACCCGTATTATTTTCCTGAAAATGTTCAAAATTCGGATGAAAGGTCATCCGAGTTTTAAAATATTTATTTCAAGATTTTTCGGGATTTAAGTGTTGTTCTTGATGTGTTATTACGTTCCTTTTAGCTCAAAATATGAGCTCTATATTTTTATGATGTTCTTATGTGATTTAGGGTGATGATCGTGTTAATTGTTTTTGGAAAATTAGGGTTTATAGTACGAACTTGAGTTTCGAAGGAACAGTAATCGGACGATTTGAAGGTTTCGGACGATTTTAAATCGCGGGCCTGAGTTTAGTTTGGAAATCGGGCGAAAACGATGTTTAAATGATAGGAAATCGGCCGAATTGGATTTCGGGTAGCGAAAGTGTTTCGCGGGCCCAGTTGATTTTGATTTGTGAGTAAAAGAAGGGTTTCGCGGGTCAGAAGTCGGGTTTCGCGGGCTGAAGCAGTTTCGAAGTTGGTGAGATAGTTCGCGGGCCGATTTTGGATTTCGCTGGCCGATTTCAAATTTCGGGGTGATTCCTGTGAGAGAAATCGGGCGATTCGCGAGATTCAAATCGAGCTTCGAGCGTTAAACGATCGATTTGCGAAATCGCCGAAAGTCTCATGAAATCGGGCGTTGACCTTACTTTCGCGGGTGACCAGAGTTTTAACGTAGAATCGTGCTATTCGCGAAATCGGGTGTTGACTTGATTTTCGCGGGTTGACCAAGTGGATTTCGGGCGATTTGAATTGGGCTTTGACCGGTTTTGGTGTGAGTTGACCAGCGAAATTAATTTTTGGGCTTTTGCCCTATTTCAGGCCCAAATATTTTAAATAAAATGGTTTTAAGCCCAAATCACTTTTAAATAAAATATTTTCGTATTATAACCTATATTTTAGGGTCAACCAATATTTTACATTATAAATATTATTTTAAATTTTTAAACCATCGGCCTAGTGTAAATACTATACGATTACGTGATTTCGATATACGTATCTTATGTGATTTATTATATGTGCATTTCACGACATGCACGTGAGGGGTTGATGTTGTACCGTATTTATACGGTGACACCTTACGGTGTCGGATGAGTGGGTTAGAGTGACCTCTATTGGTCGTCGAGGTTAGACTCGTGTAGCACCTGGTGGGAGAGGGGGTTTGCGACACCCATCTACTGGGGATTGAGCTACCCGAGGTACACACCACCGGATATTATTTGGCTCAGGGACGGCCGACAGATGTGAGATTCCTGTCTACCCGGGTTGGTGGTAGGCCACTCGGGGAAAAGTCGTCGGGTTCAGATTGTGTGCGGAAGGAGCGACCCGGCACGACCGGCGTGGGCTACCGCATGACTATGGCATACTTTGCCATTGCGCGCGTGGGTGCTGAGTCTAGCCGAGGGCCCTGTTATGTGAGGAGATATGATAGGTTGAGCGTGCATATTTCATGTGAGAGGACATGGGATTGGGTTGAGTGCACGCACGCATACATCGCATGTTTTTACTACCACCTACTGGGCGTTTTTGCTCAGGGTTATATTTTTCATGTGGGACCGAGCCCGACACCGATAGGTGTCAGGGTTGAGATATTGGCTGGCTGGCGGCGGTGACTCCACGGGCTTTTGAGGGCGGAGCGGTACATGGGACGCGACCTGTGGAGAGATTTAGTGTAGTGTAGTCGGGTTTGATTTTTGGGGTTTCTGCCCGATGTTTATATTGACGATTTTTGTAAACCCGACTTAGTATATATATGTATATTATTTCCTCAAAAAGTTTTTAATAAATCGGGTCCTCCGCGGCTTTCGTTGCGGAAATCCGCCAATTATTCTAATTAGGAAGTTGGGTCGCCACACCTACCAAAGTAGCAGACGCACTTCGAGACCCGGATTGGACAATTGCAATGCAAGAGGAAATCAATCAATTCGAACGTCTTCAAGTGTGGACCTTGGTACCCCGTCCACATGGGAAAACAGTGGTCGGAACTAAATGGGTTTTCAAGAATAAGAAGAAAGAAGATGGTGTAGTGATCCGGAACAAAGCAAGGCTAGTTGCTAAGGGATACAATCAACTGGAAGGCATAGACTATGACGAGACTTATGCTCCTGTTGCCCGTATCGAAGCTATTCGCCTCCTGCTGGCTTATGCGGCTCACAAAGACTTCAAAGTCTATCAGATGGATGTTAAAACCGCCTTTCTCAACGCGTGTTAAAAGAAGAAGTCTACGTCGCTCAGCCGGAAGGTTTTGTTGATCAAGAACATCCCGATCATGTCTATCGCTTGGACAAACCTCTCTATGGACTAAAACAAGCCCCACGTGCTTGGTACGATGTCCTGAGTGATTTTCTCGTGAAGTCTGGATTCATACGAGGAACGATAGACACAACTCTCTTCATTAAATGGCATGGCAAAGATCTAATGGTCATCCAAGTATACGTCGACGACATCATCTTCGAATCAACAAATCCTCGGCTCTGCAAGAAGTTTGGAGATCTCATAAAGAGCAAATTCGAGATGAGTATGGGAGAGATGCAAATTTTCCTTCAAGTCAGGCAGCTCAATGATGGAATTTTCATCAGTCAGACAAAATACATCAACGATATTCTGAAGAAATTCCATCAAGACCAGAGCAAGCCTCTCAGCACTCCTATGTCACCAAGCTGCAAGTTGGATGCCGATCCCTCTGGTAAATCGGTCGACATCACATTTGCTGGTCATAAAAAAAGCAGAACTGTGTGTCCACTTCGACGGCCGAAGCAGAATACGTAGCTGCCGCCACCTGTTGCTCACAGATGCTGTGGATGCGGACACAGCTTCACGATTATGGTACAATCTAAATAATATACCCATATACAGTGATAGTCAGAGTGCAATCGCCATTACTTGCAATCCTGTTCATCATTCACGCACAAAACACATAGACATTAGATATCATTTTATAAAAGATCACGTAGAAAAAGGCACGATAGAGATGTACTTTGTCAACACAGAGTTTCAACTAGCCGACATTTTCACCAAGGCCTTGGATGAGAAACGATTTCAATTCCTTGTCGGAAAATTAGGCATGTTGAATCTTCCGTAATATGTGCATTACCTGATCTTCTGTGCTATCACATGCTCTATTCTATGTGTTTTCTATGTTTATTTGTCCTTATCTTGCGTGATAAAAATAATATAAAAATAAAAAAAAAATTAATATATATATTTGTATATATAATATAGGCGGGCCCGGGCTTTTTCCAGCTGTTCAATGGCCCCCTCCTTTTTTTCTCCTTTTCAAAAAATTGAAATGATTGAAGTTTTTCTCGGGCTAGGTGTCAAAGGGACTCCACCTGTCTATAACAAGTGGCAAAATGACATCTGCCTTTAATCCGAAGGGGCAGCCCAGACACCGAATTCAACTCGAATACAATCAAAATGGGCAAATTAAATTAATTAGGGCGAATTATTACATAGAAATATGATGAAAAGAGAGGAGGATGAATATGAAATGAAACCTTGATCTTCTTATACGATTACGATACCACCACACCAAATTCAACTTCCTTCCTGCTAAAGGGGTATGACGAAATCCTTTAGGATGCTTTGATCTAAAGTCACTTAGAATTTTAACCACGATACGCGATCGATTTAATTGCTTAAAAATTGTCAGTCTAAGTCGCATTCTTGTGTCTAAAGGTCATTTGATTGTTCCACTAGACACAAAGTCACTCTACATGCATGAGGATTTCAAGCCTTGTTCCTTTTCCTTTCTTTGGATCTACTTCTCGAGAGAGTCACACATAAATTACTTGTCCTACCTAGTGATTCTTGGTGTCATACTCATCTTGCGTTAGATCGTCAGGAAAATGATAAAGGAGTTTGGGATATTCCTCATACGGCCTTATATAAATTTCCCCACGTTAGCCCTTAGTCATCCACTTTGAGCCTTCTCCGATGTCCTTTTCTTCATTTGAAACCCATTTCCAGCTTTCAACCGAACTCTATACTCTTCGACAGGTTGTTCAAACGAGAAAAGGAGGGGAGATAACAAAAGAAAAAGTAAGATGATGACAAAAGAAGGCATTGCTCAACGCGCAAAAATCAGACCAAAGGAACCGGCCTTCCGACTACCTTGTAGAAAGTGGCATGGTTCCTACTGTGAACTTCTCCAACGATAATCTCGTACGCGCGTCAGAACGGCTGGAAGAGGAGCACCACGAAGTGAACTTCTCCAACGATAATCTGGTCTTATATCGGGAAACGAGAAGAGGAGTGCAGCCTCGGGTACGAATTCCATAACCGAGAACTTCTCCAAATTGATAATCTCTGAAACCTCAATAGGGATTAAGAGAAGAGGAGCTTCGCCAACGATAATCTCCTACGATAACCAACAAAAAGAACTTCGCCTACGATAATCTCCTAGAGCCTCATGGAGAAGCGGAGCTTCAGCTTGAGCATAATATAAAAAGGGATAGTTCTTAAAAGAAAAGGAGGGAGAAAAGATTGAAAAGAAGAAAGACGCCGAAAAAAGGGGAGACGGACGTAGAATTGGAAGACGATGAAGAGATAAGCTCGCTTCCCTTTAAATTCCTTCCGGTCTAAGTCCTAGCCAACCCTTACAACCCTTTGATTCCACATAGACGGTCTCTCGCTTAGGTGAAATGATTAAAAATGCCTCGATCACAGGTAAATTGACTAAAAATTGCTTGTGTGACTTGAGTGATAAAAATATAAAAATCACAAGATAGCTAATTGAGAGCAAGAGCGAACCTGGTGAGAGTTGTCGAAATGAACCAGTCTATGGACTTAGGACTTTAGTTTGACGACATGACTTGACGGCATTTTCTTCTTTCAAATGTCTCGTAAAATTTTAGGCGTGGCGATTGATCGAAGCAAAATAATCTGACCCCATAAATGAAATATATATATATATACATATATATAATAATAAATAAATAATAAATAATAAAATTCGCACATTTTGACATGAAATGTCATGTTTCATATGCGTTGAATTGAATAAATGCGAATTTCTTTAGTGCATCGCACATTCTAAATGCAATTTTAGATTGCATTGGTACTGAATTTTTTAAATGCGATAAATTTTTCATTGCTTCTACCCTCACACTATATTTTAAAGTACATATTTTCGGGGACCAAGTATATATGCTTACTTGGTACATTTGTGTGCTCGTGACTTGAATGATATGCTAGCATAATTAGTCCATTTTGTGCATCATTGAGGGGAGCAAGTATAAGACTTGTAGATTAGCTCCAAATATTTTGACGTTTTTTCTCTGAGCATTTCATATCTTTCAAAATTAAGGAGCGAGACGTCGACACTACAAAGAGAGGAGCTAGACACAAGACCAAATATTTCAAAGATAAAATTGCCAAAAAATAATTGTGATTAACTCCATCACTACTAACGCTTATCTCTACGTGGTACAGATTTTTAAATGTCTGCCAGGGGAGCTAGACGTTACTACACAGAAAATACATGGAGTTAATTGCATTTATTTATCTACTTACAATGAGTTTTATTTTGAAATAAGGGTCAATCTGAAAAATTTTAGAAGTACTTACTGTCGAGAAACTAGATAGAAGACTAAATTCACGATCATAAGTTTCTCGATCGTAAACAGTGTTGGAAACAATTTTGATTGGCCGCGATAATTTGCAATCGAAAATTTTGAATTGAGAGGAAATTTTCAAATCAAAAATTTCTCGAGCGCAAATAGTAATAGGCTTGATCCATTTAATCGCAAAACGTTCAATCGCAAACCATTGACTTAATGCTAGTTAATAAAAGTCGAAAACTTTTTTCACGCAACCTAATCGTAAAAAAATCTCTCTTGCGAAAAAATTTCACATACAGCTTAAAATTCTCAAAAATCTTTCGATTTTCAACACCAAACTGTTTGTTTAAGGTAGAAATTAGATTCTTTTGGCATTTGCATATGAATTACCGTCATTAGAATCTGCATTTGAAGTTTTTTGCATATTTAGACTTAGATTTTCGACTGTTCTTCAAAAACTGAGAAAAAACAGTAACATTTTATAGTGTTTGCGGCTTGATTTTAAACTTTATCTGAGTGTATTGCCTGCACTTAAGATAGTTTCGATATTCTCTATGAACCTGGTAGAATGAATCACCGAAAAATCTGCATCTTCGACTGTAATTTGAGTTTTGATGAAACTGGGTATTTGAATGTTTAAAGCCATCGAAGAACTTTGTCGATCGCAAACAGTCATTGAATTCCGATTTAATTGAGATACTGTGTGTGTCAAATTAGTTTTTCAATCGGTAAAATTCTGATTTAGTCGCTAAGATAGAAGACTTTGACCGAAATAAATTACTTACCATCGAGAAATCTAATTAGGATTTTGTGAGCGAAAAACTTACGCACTGATTAGACAATTTAGATGCAAATTTTATCGAGCGTAAAACTTACTATCGCAAAATAAGATTTTTCGATTTAATTTCAATTTGGTCGCAAAAATTTAGCAGCGAAAAATTAATTCTTCAACACTTAATTTTTCGATCGTAAAATTCGCCGCTTAGGACCTAATTGATCGGAAAATTTCTCGACGATTGACTTAGTCTTTCGTGACTAATTTCTCGATAAAATTATATCGCAGCGAAAATTTTCTTACAATCGAAAATCACCTACCGCTCCACAAATTTCAAATCGAAAATTTTATTCAATAGGAGAAAATTTCTCGACAGTAAATTTACCATAGTAATAATTTCTCGATCGTAAATTTACACGGAATTTTTCTCGATCGTAAAATTGATCGACTACAGTCACGCTTTTAACTTCAACACTTAGGAAATTTTTCTAAGTCTTTTACACTGTAGCCAACAATAGCGGATAAAATTCTTCGATCGCAAAACCTAGACGGAATTCTTTCAATTGAAATCAATGTATAGGAAATCAAATTACAATTCAATTTTCTCGACCGAAAATTTTCTCGGCATGAACAGTGACTTACTGATTTAATACTTAGCGAAATTTCGAACTATTTTTCACGCGATTACTTCATTGGAAATTACATTCATGCCATCACGATTTTTCGAAATTGAACTTACACTATGCACTTGAACTGATTTCAATTAAAAAATTCATCGAACATGCTATTACTTGCGATATTACTATAGTTTGATGAAATTTATTCATATTTCGACTGAAAATAAAATTGAACTAATAAACTTTTATATATCTTATTTTTCAGATGGATCGCTACCCAAGATACAACCATATATACGATCACAACCTACATTTGAAGGTCCAGGATACGAACTTCCAGCTAGATCTAAGCACCTTTCGATACCCGGACGAAATCATTGTCTCTATCCTGAGAGGTCACCCCATCTGGCACGCATTGACGGTCACCGCCTCAGTGCCAACGGTCTATCTCCAGTAATTCTGGGGATGTATACAAGGAATTGTAGCGAATGGGGCATTCTCCTTCACAACAAGAATCGGAACGCGGCATATTCATATGAGCAAGAGCCAGTTCGGGAGGATACTGGACTTGCCACACAGCGACAACTACGACCTGCTCCCGTCGGACGCAGAAATGGTCCATGACTTCATGCACATGGAATATCAACCGCAGCTCACCAAATTATCTCAGGCCCAGAGCAGCGGTATCCCTCACCCCTGGAAGACACTGTTCGGGGTCGTGAACAAGTGTCTATCACCAAAGCATGCCGGTTTCGACAAGGGCAACGACAATATACAGCGAATCTTTCACGGTCTTGCCTTTGCCAGAAACTACGACTTCGCAAAGCTAATCTGGAATGATCTAGCTGAACAGATCTGGCTGAAGAAAACCGAAGGTCAAAGAACGTGCCCTATGCTCGATGGTTCAACGTGATCATCAGGGAGGTCATGGAGCTACATGCGGAGAACATCCCACAGCTGCCTCCTGGTGAAAACTATCAGCCGCCAAGGCTAAAGTTCTTCCACAATCCACGGCTCACGGACTTGGACCAACCGTCAATGCTGATTCCGCTCCAACTACTCAGGCTTGCCGACCCCCGCGGGAGCTGAGTATCAAAGATTCTGCGAGAACACCATTTAACGGAGCAAATGATCAGAGGGCCCCCAGCAGATTACCATGTGAGCCCTCCCAACCGGAACACCAACCAAGCCCGACGACGCAATGATAGATGTTGTCGCTCAGGAGCTTCAACAGGAGTCTCCCTTGATCGAAGAGCCGATGCCTGACGTAGTTGAGACCTTGATAGACGTCGTGGCTATCGAGATGGCGCTCGAGGCTCCTGAACATGAATACCAAGTGGAAGTGCCCGTTCATGTTGGCGTGCTCGAAGAAACCATTGAGGAGGTTCTTCTACCAGTAGCACAGCTCGAAGTCGAAATGGGGCAAACTTCACTTCCACCGGTGACGGGTCAGGCACTGGAGGACGTCCATCGGGACCTCACTCCTCACACGGCCACCTCGTCTGACACGGAGTCTGACGAGGAAATAAGTCTGATAAGGAGGACGCCCAGGAGACTTAGCATTCAACAGGAGTCCCTCTTTCCAGCCGTCACCAACGCACCAGATACTACGCTGACCACAACGACAAGTGTTGCCGGCACTTCTTCGCTCAATCTTGAGCCGCAACCAACCAATGTGGTGTCTGGTTCGCAGGCGCAACCTGAGCCTGCCTTAACACCCATAGAGACGAATCCTCAAGATTCGACTCGAGGATTGGGTAGAAGTCTCATACAGTCACAACCTCAAGTGACTGTGAGCTAACCCACAGAGTCGGTGTCTACTCAAGGGTTGATAACAGGCGACATCAGTCGTCTTGGTCCATCTCAGAAGGTGTCCGCACCCTTCGTGACGAACGAGCAGTTCCAGGCCGCTCTCTCTGCCGCTGTACAGTCTATGGAAGACAAAATCACGGAGACAGTACTCCAAGCACTCGAGGCATCCCGAAAGAGATACCGGGAAAGCACCTGCCTCTGAAGGCCCTTTGTCACAAATCAACCCCACACCTCCACAACCCACACCCACCGACCCTCTAGCCACTTCCTCCATCCTCGTCAACCCATACACAATCCCCATCACCGAGCTTCACGACATTCTCCTCGCCCGTCTGATAGGCCTTTCCATCCGATCGATGCAAGAGGAATCCCTCTATAGGCGATTGGTGGACCATCCTGAGCCACCAACTGACACATGCCGCGGCCAAAGCTCCCACTCACGGTGCAGACATGACGATCCTGACTATTAGGACCCTCATGATGGGGAGAAGAGGCCAAGGACATCAACAAGTGGCCAAGGACAATGCTCGGGCGCCACGCAGACGAGGCTGGAGCTGGTGAAACCCAAACACAAATCCACCAAACACAAACCACCCAAACTACCTACACCACGCACCGCACCGCCCATATCGAACCACCAACCTTTCACCTCAGGACGCCTCCGTCCACACCGCCGATCTACTCAAGCCCCTTGCTTCCGGAAGAAGAAGCAAGTGCTGCGATGCTTGTCGGCCTAGCAGCTACCCAAGCCACTCCCTCAGTCGCTCCAGATCAACCGGGACCCTCTGGATATGGCGTCAATCCACACGAGGCCTAGACAAGTACATCTTCGAAGGACAGTGGATGACCCATTCATGCCCGAGGAGCATCAAAGACGACGGCTTCACGACGTTCGACGCTTTCTACTGAAGACTACGAGCGAGATATCCCAAGGCTACCAGAGTTAATCGCTCAACAGGCGGTTCCCTCTCCAAGGCTAACGCCAGGGACCGTCCGGATTGACACGCAATGGGAAAACATCCAAATAGAAATTCCCTTCCTAGAAGAAGTTCGTGAGAATATTTGGATGTCTCCGGACAGAGTGAAGAAGCCGAACGAGTTCGAGCTTAGAGGGATCTCTCATTGGGATCAGCAGAGGATGACCTACCTCTGGATACTGACCAAACTAGGACCTAATGTTAGGCTGGGGATGACTAAGACACAAGCCAAGAGCCATTATAAGAGTCTCTCCCCAATAAGCCAACTACTCAGCGTCTACTGTGACAAAGGAGGACTTCCAACACTCACTACATCATCGATTGAGTGGACAGGACCCGCGAGGAACTGAGCGAGACCGACCTGCCGTACCTCCCCGCCGATGAAGTGTACCGTCTTTATCAGCTATACGTGGAGAAGTACAAAGGTCCTCAGGGCTTCATCAAGAAAGAAGGCCTCGAAGGGCTCTATCGGTTCATGATGCGACAAGTAAAGTACTTCGCCGCTCACGACCTTCAAATGGCGCTTGAGAGCAATATGAAGAAGGTCAACATGACCGCTCCGCTCAACAAAGGACCTGAGATCGAAGAGCTTCCCAACAATCACGTGCACATCAGCTCAATCCTAGGCATCACCTACCACAATCCAATAGCAAAGAAAAATAGGTTGATGCTGAAGACTGAGATTCATAAGCTTTGCGATGGGACGCTCAAGGTCGTCAGGAAAAACATCGAGCAGAGGTGGAAGAAATCAATCGAGATACGATTCTGAGGATCCACAGGTTCGTGAGAGAACAGCCGCTCCTAATGGAACCATTAGAAGATATTGAGGAGCGACTGGAGCTAAGGATCACGCTGAGGAACTACGAGCATGCGCTGGCTTGCGCAGATCATATTACGCCCGACGAGGACAAACGGCGCGGAGACGCAATCAAGCACAATGGGGAGCTTGTAGAATACCATTTGTAATTGTGCTTGATTTCATTAGATGTCCTTGTAATTTGGGGCGTTTTGTATAGTAGTCCTTAGATTAGGACTGGTTTGATATTTATACTAAGTTTGTTGGTATAAATGCATGTAAATCAATTATAGAGAAAGTTTAGAGAATTGATCCGAAGGGCTTGCAATTCGATTTCTAGAGAGAGAAACAATAGTAACTTTCTCACTCTACTCGAATTTTCTCTCTTGTTCTTCATTTGAGTTTGCGATCGAATTCAATTGTTTATCTAAACGATCGAATTACTATGAATTCTAGCCTAGGATCGTAAAGTTGTTAATCGTAGGACCTAACAATACCCCTCATTGTTAAGAAAATAGAGGAATTAAGAGTTTCATTAGAAACGGAACGAGAAATTTTGAAGCAGAAAAGAAAATATTCTTAAAGATGGAAAATCTCAAAGCTTCCTCAGCTCTCAAACTGTTTCTCACGCATCTCCCTCACATGAAAATATAATTCTGAAAAGCGTGAAGAGATCAAAAATACCTTCCATGATCAGAAACCAAAGAATAATATTTCGAAAAATATTATTTCTAATCCAGTTTCTACTACGTCTACAGGGAGCGTAGTAGAAGAGCTAGAGCAATCGAAGGCGCGGGTGTCTAGTTTAGAAATAAAGAAGGAGCCTCTAGATGTCATGTTCCAAAATTATCTCCTCCTTCTATAAAAGCAAAAGACATTCGTAGAAATAAAAGAGCATTTCCTACCTTAAAATCATTGTTTCTACATGCTCTCTAAAGCCCACTAATTTTAGCACTAATTTTGAAACCGGCTCTTCATCTTCCAATAACCTCAAACATTCTAAGACAAATGTCACTAGGATGACTCGTAGTAAACAAGATCCAGCCATTAAAAAAGCTTATGGCGTCATTCATTCATGTTCTCACCTAAGGTATCCAGTCAAGATTCAATCACCAAATGCATTTCAATATAAACTTCAAGCTTTATTTCGAGATTATATCTCGAGTTCTATTTCGAGTTTTAACCTATGCACAATCTCGACATGTATTTCAACATGGAATTAGCATAAATTTCGACATTTTAATCCTTCATGAAGACCTCGAAATCATTCTCTTGCAGCTAGCGAAGTTCAAAATCTACTAACAAAAAACCCTATTGCTAGACATCTAAACTTCGATCAAATTCATATTTTCAAGAACAATATAAATCTCATAGAAGTTTTAAACTTTCAAGAACCGACTTATGCGAGCCCTAATTAATTGATCTTTCAAGCTTAGTAATTTTTTTTAGAACTGTTGAGATAAGAGAAAAACGTGAAATTATAGTGAGTAATTATACCAATCCAAGCTTGGTAATACACCTCTGTTCGCGTTCTTCCTTTTAGTATTTCTGTTAGTTTCTTGAGAGTTTGTATTAATGAAGTGAAGTATTCGTTTCTTATCTTTAACTTAGCGTGTTCCATTAAACAAACGACATCGATATTTTTGTTAGTCCTTATCTAATTTCTTCATTTCTCTTTGTAGCTAAGTTATCGAACTCTAGGATGAAATTATCTCCTAGTTCCATGTACTGCTTATTATATAATATTATGTAAACTCTATATTCATTAAGCTCTCGATATTTTAAGGTTTTGGATTTCAAAGTTTTCGGTTCTATCAATCTCGAGTCCTTAAAGGTTTCGAGATTACAATGTAAATTTTAAAGATATCGTGTTGTACAATAATGCTAATGTTTCGACATCTTATCATTTCGACATTCACTTATTTCGATAATTGGCATTTCAAGCTTAAGGATTCGAGATCCAAAGATATCGAGATCCTAGTTCCGAAACCCTAATTCATTAAAATCTCTATCTAGCCCCTTCGAAATCTATTCCAACTAATTCGTGTTTCTTAAGGCGTGGTATCAATATTTAATAAACTAAATCAAGTTTTCTAGGTCAGCATACCATGTACTAAAACCCTAAAGTCAATAACTAACCTAAATTTGAAGTCTACTTTCTAACTCATACATGTCATGTTGGCGTATAACATGAAATCATTTAAGCACGTAAAAGTCACAAAACATATCTCACGCAATCATGTAAGTCCTAATTCGTAACACACATAAAATTGTAAATTACTCATCGAGTTCAAAAACAATTATGTATTATAACTGGAATTTCACCCAAAGTTCCAATTTCCTTAATTAATTAATTGCACAAAGTCTCTACCACTAATTTTATTGTAAATTCCGTAATTAAATTTTACGGGTATTACAACGCAGTTCCGTCGAGAAAAATTTTGAATTAATTGAAAATTCAGTTTCGATCGAATTTGAGCTGAGTTTCGGGCGATAGCCAATTCAATTGAAATGAGTTTCGGGCGATTAATACAAATTTATTCGAATTAATAATTCATTCCAAACTAGTTAGAACAAAGAGGCAACCGGCAGTGTTTCGACTATTTGGAGACCGAAACGATTTTCGATCGATACCAAATTTCTAGATTGATTCTACACTTCCCGATGATCGAAATGAGGGGTCTTTCGAATCATTCCAATGTCGTTTGGCATTTTTCGCAAAATCAAATCAGTGGTTCGAAATTATCAATTCGGCTAAAGCGGCAGTCTGCCGACTTTTGACAGTTTGACAATCGAAATGATTTTTTTCCAACTGATTCGTGTTTCTTCAGCATGGTATCAATATTTAATAAACTAAATAAGTTTTCTAGGTTAGCATAACATGTACTAAAATATTGAAGTCAATAACTAACCTAAATTTAAAGTCTATTTTCTAACTCATACATGTCATGTTGGCGTATAACATGAAATCATTTAAGCACATAAAAGTCACAAAACATATCTCACGCAATCATGTAAGTCGTAATTCGTAACACACATAAAATTGTAAATTACTCATCGAGTTCAAAACCAATTATGTATTATAACTGGAATTTCACCCAAAGTTCCAATTTCCTTAATTAATTAATTTCACAGAGTCTCTACCACTAATTTTATTGTAAATCCCGTAATTAAATTTTACGGGTATTACATCCTCCCCCTTAAAAGAATTTCACCACCGAAATTCCGTCGGTTGGAACAATTCAGGTAACGATTGGTAGGAAGTGAACTGGCTTGGTTGGGTGACAGCAATTCACCGTAGGAAATTATCAAGGAATCTTAGATAATTTTCGAGGATAGAAAGAAATAGAATCCTGGTGAAGTAAATATGAAGATTGTTGCAGTCAGTGGAACCCGTATTACCTCGAAGAGCTAAACAAGAATTTCTAAAATTCTAACTTAGGCAGAGATAAAAGGTTATAAGCGTCCACAACGCTTTTGCTGCGTCGTTCTGATACTGAAAAGTGATGTTCTCGAATTGATCAGAAAAATTGGGGTGTAGGGTTATACCCCAGGTATTATGTGAAATTGGGATTTGCTCCTAGGTAATTCAGATACAACTTCCTATTTTGAGCACCTATTTGCTACGGTTATGATTCAGGTCGATACTCGGACTGGTATCAACCAAGTCGGCTAAAAGAATTCCGAATCTTACCACATAAACGGTGGATACGAGAGAAAATGTGGCTCATGAGTCCACTAGAATGCATGTTGAAGTTTAATCGGTTAGGAGGGTACCTTCCGTCTCGGATGGGTTGTTTTCAGCTTCTTCCGCCCTAAGCATATGCACCCGAGCGGGTGCTGTCGGCGGTTTGGTCCGGTTTGTTCGCTGACCTCCGATGCATTTTCTGGGCAGGCTACGGAGTAGTGGCCTATCTTTCCACATCTAAAGCAGGTGGCGTTTTGTGAAAAGCAGACGCCCAGGTGACGTCTGTTGTTTCTTCGGTTGCGTCTGGTCGGTGGCAGATAGCTTTGGCAATAGATAAACTTCGACGTTAGATAGTCGGAAGATGGAGTGTCTTCAACCGCAGGTGCAGTTCGTGAGTACCCAGATGATGATGAGGGCATATGTGATAACTATAATACATAGCATGAAGAATAAATACGCCTGGAGTTGATGAAGACTATCCATAACGGTAGACGTAGTCGAGGCGTGTGTTGGACACACTGTCCGTAAGACGAAATCGCCCCGATATACAGTGCTTTCGGTTAGTAGCGATCGTCCCCAAGATACAACGACATTTTCTTATTCATAATCGCAGCACAACGACTAGAATTTTCAGACGAATCGTACTCGAAACTGAGTTTTTCTTGCTTCGGAAAACTAGGGAGTATGTGTGTGAAATATGCAAATTCGTGGATTGGAATGAATGAATATTTCCATCTCAATGGGGGCCTATTTATAGATTTTATGTCGCAGGGACCTCTCCGCAAATTCAAGAACTTGCTAGGCTGCTTCTGTAATTTTCCAGGGACTATATTGCAACATTTTGCATCTATTGGACTGTCGGTTTATTTACCGGCCCGCGACAGGCCCGATTCTCGGGCCGACAGCCCGAATCTTAGGCGTGTCCCACCGGCGGCGGCCCGATTCTCTGACCTGACCCACCGGCGGCTCGACCGACACCTCTTGTTGGGCCGACCGACACCTCTAGTTGGGCCGGATCAGCTCAACAGCCCACTGCGGCCCAGACGATCCATTGGATCACGCCACCTCATCTGGACTATCCAATCAGTGCTGACGCAGCGCCACCTCATCTTCACCTCAACTGCCACGTCACCGGCACCGTAGCCGTCGCCGCCCACCGGAGGAAAACTTTAAGTAGCTCCTCAATGCTCCTCGCTCCGATGCGTCGTGCGAAGTGCAAAGTGCGCGCCTCAAAGCGCCCATTGCGCACTTTGGCACGGCTCGGCCTCGGCCACGGGCACGGGCTCGGGCTCGGGCTCGGGCTCGGGCTCGGTGCTCGGTGCTCGGTGCTCGTCGGTGCGAGGCACCGACTCGCACTCGGGCTATTATTTGGGCCAAAACTCACCCAAGTTTCTCAAGCTCACTTAAACCCACTTAAGCCACAAGCCCATTTAAGACATACACATGGCAAGCCCTTTTGAATAAACCCACATGGGTTTCTATATATATAGTGAAGATTTTCTATGTGTCTAACCAATGTGGGACACTTAATTCCCCACTTAAACACTATCAACCATTTTAATCATTATTGGGCCAACTTCGAAAATTAATTTCTCATTCACCCGATATCGGTTTTGAGCGTATTAATATTCGTTAGAATCCCCGTGAAACATAGATTCGTAATCTTTCAACGATTTCTCATTTCGACATTCGATGGCTTTCCGATTTAATTAAAACCGAAACCGATTTTATTAATGGGTTAATACCCATTTGGGCCCAAAGCCCATTTGATTTAATAAAATCCAACAATCCCCCACATGAATGGAAATTAATGCAAATGCTATGCATGCTGACTCTTGCAAGAAAAACTCGACAACTCGTCACTGCATCAGGATAGGTAGCTTGTGGCTTTGAACCTTCCCTAGTGAAAACGCAATCGAATTTACTCGCTGTTCAGTGAACATGATGTCTTGAACTGACAGCTTTTGTGTAAATTAAGACAACAGCGTACACACGGTGACGAATCTTATTTCTTTCGATTCTCACGTTGTGTCCATTTCGGCCTTGGACCATATCTTGGATTCATAAGTGTTACTTTTGAAGCGGCCCCACTTCTCACTTATATAGGTGATTGACTATTAGGATTTTTTAATCCTAGAGTATCCCGAAATACTCCACCATCAGTTATAGCCATCATTAAAAGCAAAATTGCTTACCCTTTACCACACATCTTCGGTTAATTACTTGGGCAGCTTATGAGAATGAGCTTCTTTTTTAAAAAAAAAAAAAAAAAAAAAATTCCAAGTAAGCTACTGAACTACACTCAGCTTAGTTGTCTCATTGAACCAAGTTTGTGGGATCTCCACTCAACATGGTTGAGTTACCACCGAGCTCGTTCTTGGGTGTGTGGTTTTTAAGCCCCATTCCCTTACTGCGTTATAATGCTGATCTCTAGCAATACCTTTCGTCAAAGGATCTGCTATATTCTCTTTAGACTTCACATAGTCAATAGCAATTATTCCACTAGAAATCAGTTGTCGTACGGTATTATGTCTTCGACGTATATGTCGAGACTTACCGTTATACATACTATTCTGTGCCCTACCAATTGCGGCCATACTGTCGCAATGTATCATAATAGGCGGTACAGGCTTATTCCAAATAGGAATGTCCTCCAAAAAATTTCGAAGCCATTCTGCTTCTTCACCAGCTTTGTCTAATGCAATAAACTCCGATTCCATCGTAGATCGAGCTATGCACGTTTGTTTGAGGATTTCCAGGAGATTGCTCCACCACCGATGGTAAATACATAACCACTCGTGGATTTGAGTCTTTGCTGTCAGATATCCAGTTAGCATCGCAGTATCCTTCAAGAACTGATGGATACCTCGTATAGAGTATGCCATGATTAATTGTGTGCTTCAGATATCTCAGCACCCTTCTCAAGGCTATCCAATGATTACTCCCAGGATTACTCGTAAACCTGCTGAGTTTACTTATTGAATATGCTATATCAGGTCGAGTGCAGTTCGATAAATACATTAGACTGCCAATCACTCGAGCATATTCATGTTGTGATATGGGTTCTCCTCGTTTTTAGCCAAATGTAGATTTATATCTACAGGAGTCTTAGCCGGAGGATCATCGAAGGCATTAAATTTCTTTAACACGTTCTCAACATAATGAGATTGTGTCAACACAATTCCTTCGGACGCCTTAAAGACGTTTATCCCTAGTATTACTTTCGCCAAACCCATATCCTTCATATCGAAATGATTTTTCAACATAGTTTTCGTGTTTACAATCATTTTCTGATTGCTTCCCGTGATTAACATGTCGTCTACATAAAGACAGACAATCACGAATTCATCTGGTGTACCCTTAATGTAAACACATTTGTCACACTCATTGATTTGAATCCATTCGATAACATAGTCATATCGAATTTTTGGTGCATTGTTTCGGTGCTTGTTTAAGCCCGTAAAGCGACTTCACGAGTCGGCACACTTTGTTTTCCTGTCCAGGTATTACAAACCTTCAGGCTGATCCATGTAGATTTCTTCTTCAAGGTCTCCATTTAGAAATGCCGTTTTTACATCCATTTGATGTACCTCGAGATCATGCAATGCTGCAATAGCAAATAGAACCCGTATGACGTAATTCTCGTCACGGGCGAATAGGTATCGAAGAAATCATATCCTTCCTTTTGGGAATATCCCTTGGCTACTAAACGAGCCTTATATTTTTCAATTGATCCATCGTTTTATATTTCCTTTTAAGGACCCACTTGCATCCTAAAGGTTTACACCCCTTAGGGAGATCTACTAACTCCCAAGTGTGATTCTGCATGATGGATTCAATTTCACTGTTTACAGCTTCTTTCCAGAACGGAGCTTCTGGAGTCGACAGAGCTTCTTGCACTGTTCTAGGTTCGTCGTCTAACATAAATGTTAGGAAATCAGGCCCAAATGATTTGGCCACTTTTTTACGCTTACTTTGCCGTGGTTTCTCAACTTCTGGAGGCGAAACTTCAACGGATTCAAAATTTCTTTTACAACTTATTTCATTTCTTTCCTTCATTGGAAAGATGTTCTCAAAGAAAACAGCATTTCTTGATTCAATAATCATCCCAGAATTCATATCGGAATTTCGGACTTATGCACCAGAAATCTGTATGCATTACTATTTTCTGCATATCGATGAAAATGCAGTCAACCGTTTTCGGTCCTATCTTGACCTGTTTTGGTTTAGGTACTTCGACCTTTGCTAAACACCCCCACACTTTAAGATATCCGTAGGAAGGTTGTCTACCTTTCCACAATTCGTACGGTGTTTTATCCCGTTTCTTGTGTGGCAACATATTTAGAATGCGATTTGATGACAGTATGGCTTCCCCCCACAAATTCTGAGGTAGCCCTGAACTGATTAACATCGCATTCATCATCTCCTAAAGAGTTCTATTTTTTCGTTCAGCAACGCCATTGATTGAGGTGAATATGGCGCCGTCGTCTGATGAATAATACCATGTTCTTGGCAAAATTCCACAAACGGTGCCACGTATTCTCCTCCTCTATCACTTCTTATTATTTTGATCTTAGAGTTAAGTTGATTTTCAACTTCATTCTTATATCTTTTGAAGGTATCAAGAGCTTCGTCTTTACCACTTAAAAGATACACGTGACAGTACTTCGTGCAATCGTCGATAAATGTTATGAGTATTTCTTTCCACCTCTTGTTTGCACGAATTTCAGATCGCATATATCAGTATGGATCAATTCTAGAGGTGAACTATTTCTTTCGACAGAGAAAAATGGTGCCTTCGCCATTTTTGCTTCTACGCAGATTTCACACTTATGTTGTGAATCAATTGCCATTTGTGGAAGTAAGTTAAACTTATTAACTTTTTCAGTTTGTTCAAACTCACGTGTCCTAATCTACCATGCCATAAATTAGACAACTCAACCAAGTAAGAAGAATGGCTTTATTATTATCAGCGATCTTAATATCGCGTTTTACAGGCATTACAGATAACTTGAAAAGGCCCTTCTCGAGGTAACCTTTACCAATAAAATGACCATTCTTGGTCAGTACATATTTTCCAGCTTCAAACACTGTCTAAATCCAGCGTTACTTAGCAGAGCGCCGGACACCAGATTCTTGCGGATGTCTGGGACATGCAGCACGTCCACAAGCGTCACTTCCTTGCCTGAGGTCATCTTCAGCACCACTCGTCCCAATCCTACGATGTTGGACGTTGCCGCGTTCCCCATATAAAGTGTCCTACCCGAAATAGGCGTGTAAGTGGAGAACATATCTTTGTCGGAGCAGATGTGGCGCGTTGCTCCACTGTCGATGTACCAGTACCTCGGGTTTTCCACGACGTTCACCTCGTACACGACTGCAGTCAGATCTAGCTCCGCGTATCCGTCACCAGCTGCTTTCCTCAGCGAGATGCGCCCGAGTATTATAACTCTCTTCTTTTTACGACAATCCTTGGCCATATGCCCTGGTTTATCACAATTATAACAGTTGCCCTTAATTCTTTTGAATTCGGGTCATGCTTCTTTTGCGGCGGACCTGGCCTTTTACGCTTGTTTCCATAGCTTGGCTCGGCCAAGTTGGCTCCCGCCTCCATACCGCCCCTCTTGTTCTTGGCTTCGCTCTTTCGGTTATCTTCCTCGATCCGAAGCCGCACAATCAGGTCCTCAAGCCCCATTTCTTTTCGTTTGTGCTTGAGGTAATTCTTGAAATCCTTCCACAGAGGCGGCAGCTTCTCGATAATCGCAGCTACCTGGAAGTTTTCGCTGATCTGCATATTTTCGGCGTGAATATCGTGGATAATCAGCTGCAGATCACGGACTTGGTCCAGCACCGGCTTAGAGTCGGTCATCTTATAATCCAGAAATTTGCCAACGATGAACTTTTTCAGTCCGGCATCGTCGGTCTTATATTTCTTGTCCAACGAATCCCACAACTCTTTCGCAGTCGTAGCCACTGCATAGACGTTGTATAGGGAGTCGTCGAGGGCATTCAGAATATAATTGCGGCACATGAAATCATTATGATTCCATGCGTCTAACGCAGCCCTTTCTTGCTCAGATTGAGCGACACGAGCAGCGTAACCTGCGTCGTTAGTGTTTTCACCCTCAGCTGGTGGAGCGACTTCAGTCATCGAAGGGGCAGTTTCTTTCAGAAATCGGACGAGGTGGAGAGTAGTGAGATAGAACATCATCTTTTGCTGCCAGCGTTTGAACTCCGTCCCATTGAACTTGGCAGGACGTTCGGCGTGACTGCTGGCGGGGATAGTTGGTGCGTTGGTTGCCATCGATCAGATCACGAACAAAAATTTCGTCTTACGATTGTTGTTTCTTCGGTTGCGTCTGGTCGGTGGCAGATAGCTTTGGCAATAGATAAACTTCGACGTTAGATAGTCGGAAGATGGAGTGTCTTCAACCGCAGGTGCAGTTCGTGAGTACCCAGATGATGATGAGGGCATATGTGATAACTATAATACATAGCATGAAGAATAAATACGCCTGGAGTTGATGAAGACTATCCATAACGGTAGACGTAGTCGAGGCGTGTGTTGGACACACTGTCCGTAAGACGAAATCGCCCCGATATACAGTACTTTCGGTTAGTAGCGATCGTCCCCAAGATACAACGACATTTCTTATTCATAATCGCAGCACAACGACTAGAATTTTCAGACGAATCGTACTCGAAACTGAGTTTTTCTTGCTTCGGAAAACTAGGGAGTATGTGTGTGAAATATGCAAATTCGTGGATTGGAATGAATGAATATTTCCGTCTCAATGGGGGCCTATTTATAGATTTATGTCGCAGGGACCTCTCCGCAAATTCAAGAACTTGCTAGGCTGCTTCTGTAATTTCCAGGGACTATATTGCAACATTTGCATCTATTGGACTGTCGGTTTATTTACCGGCCCGCGACAGGCCCGATTCTCGGGCCGACAGCCCGAATCTTAGGCGTGTCCCACGGCGGCGGCCCGATTCTCTGACCTGACCCACCGGCGGCTCGACCGACACCTCTTGTTGGGCCGACCGACACCTCTAGTTGGGCCGGATCAGCTCAACAGCCCACTGCGGCCCAGACGATCCATTGGATCACGCCACCTCATCTGGACTGTCCAATCAGTGCTGACGCAGCGCCACCTCATCTTCACCTCAACTGCCACGTCACCGGCACCGTAGCCGTCGCCGCCCACCGGAGGAAAACTTTAAGTAGCTCCTCAATGCTCCTCGCTCCGATGCGTCGTGCGAAGTGCAAAGTGCGCGCCTCAAAGCGCCCATTGCGCACTTTGGCACGGCTCGGCCTCGGCCACGGGCACGGGCTCGGGCTTGGCTCGGGCTCGGGCTCGGTGCTCGGTGCTCGGTGCTCGTCGGTGCGAGGCACCGACTCGCACTCGGGCTATTATTGGGCCAAAACCACCCAAGTTTCTCAAGCTCACTTAAACCCACTTAAGCCCACAAGCCCATTTAAGACATACACATGGCAAGCCCTTTTGAATAAACCACATGGTTTCTATATATATAGTGAAGATTTCTATGTGTCTAACCAATGTGGGACACTTAATTCCCCACTTAAACACTATCAACCATTTTAATATTATTGGGCCAACTTCGAAAATTAATTTCTCATTCACCCGATATCGGTTTTTGAGCGTATTAATATTCGTTAGAATCCCCGTGAAACATAGATTCGTAATCTTTCAACGATTTCTCATTTCGACATTCGATGGCTTTCCGATTTAATTAAAACCGAAACCGATTTTATTAATGGGTTAATACCCATTTGGGCCAAAGCCATTTGATTTAATAAAATCCAACAATGTCGTGCACATTTTGCGCATATTGGTGCATTCAATTGGGGTCTCCCTGATTCGGATTCGTTTGTTGAGGTGGTCCAGGGCGGTTTTGGAAATTGGGTTTCACATTCTAGGAACAAACAGTTTCTTCGGTTTATTTTCGTCCTCTTTTGTTCCTTGTTCGAACTTCCTTTAATCTCATGTGCTCGTACAATTCGGATTTCGGCTTGCTCAGCCATCAGGGCTCGTTCCGCATTTGGGCAGAAGTAACTCCTTGGAATCCAGCCATGCCAACATCACGGTAAAGTTCTGGTTTCAAGCCTTACAAATCACTCGATCTTCAGCGCATCCGTACTCACCATGTGGGTTGCGAATCGAGACAACTGTTCGAACTTTCGGATATACTCCGCCACCGTCATTGCTCCCTAGCGGAGATTGATGAACTCGTTCATCCTCTGGGCACGGCGGGAGCAGTGAGATACTTATTCGGAAAAGTTCTTTGAAACGCTCCCAGGTCTTTGTCAAGGGATCTTCGAAGGTTAATATGGTATCCCACCAAGACTTGCGCTTCCCCTTAATAGGTAGCTAACGCACAAGACCTTTTCTGTTTCAGGTGTACGACTGTGTTGGAACATAGTTTCTAGGGTTCGGAGCCAGTCCTCAGCCGAGGTGGATCAAGAGCGTCTTCGAAGGTTGGGGGTTGAGTTTGCGAAATCTTTCCCCGACCATTTCGATTCTGTTGACCTGAGGGGATCCGTTACTTGATTGCCCGCCAGCGTTTCGTTGCTGGATTAGTTGCTGAATTTGGGCAGATTGTTGGCGGACTAGTTCCGCGAGTTGAAGGATAGTCGCATCCCGACTATCGGTAGGGGATGCGGGTTCTTTACCTTTATATGCACCCCCATTATTCTCACCTCTTTTCTACCCATTGTTCTTTTATCCTAATGTTCCTAAGATCAATCAATCATGTAATACAAGAAATTCATAGAAACATAAAACTTACGAGCAAGGCCACTTCCGTGCTTTTGAGTGTGTGTACATGGACAGTCTGCAGAACCTATATCGTAAGCTCTGATACACCTGTGGCAGCCCGCTTTCCACCACTACTTTCTACACTAGTCTACGCGACTAATGTCCTAATAATGACATGGGTCGTATAAAATTTCTAATAAAATTTTCTTTCATAAAAGGAATCGTAACGGTTTCTATCAAATTATCATGGGTCCTATCTGCATAGGAAAGCGCGCATGCGGGTCAAAATAAATCTATCTACTGGGCCTCCACGACGTGGTCGATCCATGCACACACTTCCATCTCAAAAGCCTCGGAAGCTTCAAAAGTTGGCCTCACCGTGAAATGATCACGTACCGTGATCGCGGGGTCCTACAACACATAAAAATGTGGAACGAGCTTATAAAGTCAGTAAGTGAAAACCATGCAAGAAATGCACGTGACCTAAGTAGCGAGGCATTCGCACAATGCTATCTACTTCTCACATCCTTCTTGACCTTTCATAACATATTTGGGCCCCTTCGGCTTTCAATCTTACTATGCACCGTATCGAATTCAACCCCCTCAGGGTATAATTAAGTGACAGTACAGACACTGGGAGGCTAAACCGAGTACTCCATCTGTGCTTATCCCTATGGTGCCTTTCAATCCCAATGCGGTCGACACTGAGAGAATAATAGTGCCTTTGAATCCCAATGTGTTCCCATTGAGAGCTAACTCGGGCACACAAATTTCGTTAACCTAGGGCACCTTTCCATCCAATGCGGTCTGACATGCCGGCGCATCCACTGGTAGCTTACTACGAGGTCGCCAACACTCAAGGTTCCCTCGGTGGCGCTCATACCCTCGAGGCGCATCCTCCAGGTTGCATCCCGCTACGGGGTATTTACCTGCCTCTCGTGAATCAGGCAGTCGGCCTCGTGAATCGCCGTAATATATTTATTTACCTGCCTCTCGTGAATCAGGCAGTCAGCCTCGCGCCGTAATATATTTATTTACCTGCCTCTCTAGAATCAGGCAGTCGGCCTCATGAATCGCTGTTGGCCCTATTTTACCAAACAAGGATCAAAAGATTGGTTTGAAGTGTTTAAAACGTGAAGAACACCTTGAGTGTGTGTGTTAATGTGTGTTTTTTTAATCTAACGTACAGGTGGCTTACCTTTCAATACTTTTGATCAAAAACCCTAATTAGGGTTATTTGGGCTTTATATACCACACTTGATTGGTATATTAAAGCCCAATACAAAACTATGACTAAATATCATAAGTTACCCCAAACTATTACAACCCAACACATTAACCCAAGATTACATAATTAAAGGATGCTACAAAATATTCCTAACAATCGCCGTGATATATTTATTTTACCTGCCTCTCGTGAATCAGGCAGTCGGCCTCATGAATCGCCGTAATATATTTAGGTAGCATAGAAGAGCCGTGACTCCTCATTGAGTCCACACAAATGCCTATATCGCAATATATATACGCTTTTAAGCGATCTTATACTCATGCACGCTCTCTTTCCCTGGCTCTTATACTAGTCGTGCATGCATATGCTCATGCCATGAATATGCGTGTCATGTCATCACATAAGGTAATTAAATCACGTAGGAACTCACATAAAATCATATAAGCATATAGACACGTCACATAAAATCATAAAAGCATATAACACATAATTTCATGCACATAAAACTTATGTGTTGTAGTTGCGGTTTCCACTTACCTGATATCCTTAGCTATTCAGAATATCGTACGGTAAGTCGCTAACCTTCAAACCCTAGGTATAGAAATATATAAAATTAGGGTTTGTTAGTCTAGTTATAATTCCACGGAATTGGCTTAGTTTGAAAACTCAAGTTTCGATTTCTATAAATTTCGAAACCCTAAAAATTCTAAATTTGATCGTTAATTGAACAATTTCGAAATATATTCCCAAGATGGAACTCGACATGAATTACTAAGTGGATATCGATATAAGCTTAAGTATAAATCTCGACATGTTAAATATAAATCTCGACATGGGTTTCGAGTATGATTTCGATATCCCATTCTAAGTTTGACATGAATTTTGATCTCGATATGCACTTCAATCTCGACATATTATACATATATGATTTCGAGATTTGACTAATGCATGATTTCGAGGTTTGTTAATTGATACATAAAATTTCGAACTGAATTTTAATATGGATCTCGAGTGTATCTCGAGATTCTTTACAAACCTTCAGAATTAATACCAACAATGCATTCAATATAAACTTCAAGCTTTATTTCGAGATTATATCTCGACTTCTATTTCGAGTTTAACCTATGCACAATCTCGACATGTATTTCAACATGGAATTAGCATAAATTTCGACATTTTAATCCTTCATGAAGACCTCGAAATCATTCTCTTGCAGCTAGCGAAGTTCAAAATCTACTAAAACAAAAACCCTATTGCTAGACATCTAAACTTCGATCAAATTCATATTTTCAAGAACAGTATAAATATCATAGAAGTTTAAACTTTCAAGAACCGACTTATGCGAGCCCTAATTAATTGATCTTTCAAGCTTAGTAATTTTTTTAGAACTGTTGAGATAAGAGAAAAACGTGAAATTACAGTGAGAAATTATACCAATTCCAAGCTTGGTAATACACCTCTATTCGCGTTCTTCCTTTTAGTATTTCTGTTAGTTTCTTGAGAGTTTGTATTAATGAAGTGAAGTATCGTTTCTTATCTTTAACTTAGCGTGTTCCATTAAACAAACGACATCGATATTTTGTTAGTCCTTATCTAATTTCTTCATTTCTCTTTGTAGCTAAGTTATCGAACTCTAGGATGAAATTATCTCTAGTTCCATGTACTGCTTATTATAATATATTATGTAAACTCTATATTCATTAAGCTCTCGATATTTTAAGGTTTTGGATTTCAAAGTTTTCGGTTCTATCAATCTCGAGTCCTTAAAGGTTTCGAGATTACAATGTAAATTTAAAGATATCGTGTTGTACATAATGCTAATGTTTCGACATCTTATCATTTCGACATTCACTTATTTCGATACTTGGCATTCAAGCTTAAGGATTTCGAGATCCAAAGATATCGAGATTCTAGTTCCGAAACCCTAATTCATTAAAATCTCTATCTAGCCCCTTCGAAATCTATTCTAACTAATTCGTGTTTCTTAAGGCGTGGTATCAATATTTAATAAACTAAATCAAGTTTTCTAGGTCAGACTACCATGTACTAAAACCCTAAAGTCAATAACTAACCTAATTTGAAGTCTACTTCTAACTCATACATGTCATGTGGCGTATAACATGAAATCATTTAAGCACATAAAAGTCACAAAACATATCTCACGCAATCATGTAAGTCGTAATTCGTAACACACATAAAATTGTAAATTACTCATCGAGTTCAAACTAATTATGTATTATAACTGGAATTTCACCAAAGTTCCAATTTCCTTAATAAATTAATTTCACAGAGTCTCTACCACTAATTTTATTGTAAATCCAGTAATTAAATTTTACGGGTATTACATCCTCCCCCCTTAAAGAATTTCACCACCGAAATTCCGTCGGTTGGAACAATTCAGGTAACGATTGGTAGGGAGTTGAACTGGCTTGGTTGGTGACAGCAATTCACCGTAGGAAAATTATCAAGGGAATCTTAGATAATTTCGAGGATAGAAAGGAATAGAATCCTGGTGAAGTAAATATGAAGATTGTTCCAGTCAGTGGAACCCATATTACTCGAAGAGCTTAAACAAGAATTTCTAAAATTCTAACTTAGGCAGAGATAAAAGGTTATAAGCGTCCACAA